>LUGF01040697.1:439299-459094 GCA_001625245.1 Calycopis cecrops | reverse complement strand
GTCCGCGTTAGTTTTAGCCACGCTCACCGCGGCCGCGACCGCGCTCGCCTTAGCGGTAGCCACATCCGCTTTAATAGGCCCTACGGTCGCCTTCGCGGACTTCGCGCCCGCTTTTGCGGTTGCTGAGGCCGTGTTTGCGACCGCGGCTTTTTCCGCGGATGTGGTGCCCGCTTTGGCGGTCGCGGCGGCCACCTCGGCGGTCGTAGCGTCCACTTTCGCGGGTTGGTTCTTTCCAGTCTTAGCCGGGGACTGGGAGGCCACGGGTGTACTGGGGAGGCTGGGGGGGAGAGGGCTCGGGCCCTGATTTAGTGCTTTTGCATCCGGCCATGAAATTGACCCGGCGGAACCGGCGCTGCCTTTGCGCCGTTTCCGCTTTTGGGCTTTAGTCAGTACCTCCTTGTACTCCCCCTCCGGCTCCGAGGCCGACTCCACGGACATCGCCTCCTCAGGGGGGGCGTCATCCGCTGACCCGGACTCGGAAGCCGGGAGGGAAGCACTGAAGGGTCTGACACTATCCTGGGAGGCGGCGAACGGGCTTTCTCTCTCAGGGGAGGAGGGCCATAAGAACACGACCGCGCCGACTCTACCCTCTGGAGAGGGGTCGTCTGAGGGGGTTGGGGATTTGACTCTAGCAGCCGTAAAATTGTTGAGAGCTTGGAATAGCTCTGGGTAGGCTTTGAAGAAAGCTAAGAGATCCTGATCTGTTATTTTCCCCATGACAGAGGAAAATAATTCTAAGAGAGGTGGTAAACTACGTCATTCTGGTCAGAAATCGGTAAAGGGGAAAACACACAAGAGAACCTAGTCCATCCCGCAATAGCGGGATGGGTGGGTACAGAAACCCCGCTAAGTGCGGGGGTGTAAAAGTAAGTGTAGTTACTGAATCCGCTTACACACTGAGTCTAAACTTTCCCTGGGAAACTAAAACACAACGCGACACTAATGTTACACAACCCAACAATTAATTTTCCAGCTGTAGCAAATTATCGCGAACAAAAAAAAGCCACCCGACACGTAGGCTTCGCGTCGGCGGCTCTTAAGATTGATCGCGGCACAACACAAACCTTGCACACGTGTAGAGAGCTTATTGTACTCGGGTACAAAAAACTTGTAACGAACTGCACAAACAGAATACTGTTAACAAAGGTTTTTTTTTTCTTGAACAAGACAATAGCAACAAAAATAACAAATTTGTTAGCAGGTGGACGTTCGGACGCGATTGCTTGCTACAAGAGCGAGCGGTCTGTCTCAAACAGGTGTCTGAGCCAGAATGAAAGGGAATTTTTGTTATTTCAAATGTCTATATTGAGCGGACTAAATATCATCTTTGTAAGCTACATCTTTCTTTTTTGTGTTCATGCTGTGCGTTTCCACGAATAAAATAAACAGAGAGTCCGGATAAGAGATAATTTTTGATAAATTATATAAAACCCATTTAATAAGCGTTTATTAAATTAATTATATCTGCATAAACTTAGCAAATAAGTAAGTAATGATAAAAAAATATACTTACTTGATTTTATTTCGGTTATTAAATAGGAAATTGAAAAAACCCACAGAGGGACCATGGTCCCAATGTGGCGAACATAAAATAAGTAGCAGGTTTTAGTGCCAAAGTGGTGGAAATTCATTAAGATAATCTCATTTATAATTGCAAACGCATTAACAGGTTTTATGCGAATATGTAATTTACGACTTATAAAATAAGCATTATTTTAATTAAATACGTCGTGAGGGCCAAGCTGCATTGCAGCTGAGATGGGCCGGCAGCTCGCGCTTACAAGTCACCGTAGACAGCTGTGCGGTCGCATTTCGTGCTTCCGGAGGCCAGTTGTTAGTTGAGCAACTCATCTGAATAATTTATTTGCGTATATCAATGTTCCCACCGTTCTATATCAAAAAAAATATAATTAAACGACTTGGTCCTGATTTGGGAAAAGTCAGCTCGTAGCAAGATCCACATTGCATTGACAATAAATGTTCATACAGTTATTGTGTATAAATGTTCATACAGTTATTGTCAATACAGAAGATATAAGACCTACTAGTCCCTATACTTGGGACAAAATAAGAAGCCCGTTTTGACGTTTCATACTTTATAAGTTGTGATAACTTTTTATGAACGTTACGAAAAATTCAATTCGAAATCCTAATTAATTAATATTTCACTCAATACTATAACAAGTATCATTCGGAAGAATCAAGTTTAAATTTATATTTAAGAAAATGTCTGAAAAACTAATGAATCGTTGAATAATATTATGCAAAACGGCATTGCAATGTCATACTTGTGCACTGTCAGATTCAGTGCTGTTACCGTTGTAAAATCATTTTTAAACCGAATGAAATCGATTATTAAGATAATCGAACTTTTTTACAAACAACATTATATTATAATACACAAAAATAAGTAAATATAAATAAATGTATTATTAAACTGTAGATATTGCTAAATATTTTATGTTTTAGCTTTATTTAGATATTCAATAAAGATATTTTGATACAAAAAAAATATGATTTAGTTAAAAGCCAGGAGTCAAAATATAATAATAACATAATGCTTATTGCAATAAATCCGTTATGATTTACTTAGATTTGAAAGTCCGTAATTTCATGGTATAATCGGCGTTAAACTGATATATTCCAAATAAGCACGACAATAATAACACATTTGTAGATTTTTATATAAATGAGATAATCACACCACATTAGTATAGCTCTATGGAGCATAGATCTATGGTTATAGGTAGTACCTACAATACCTATAAGATAGGATATATTTTACAATATTATAAACACATGCGTGTAATTATTTTAAATCGATGTCTCAATAATTGGTCGTAAAAGTAAACGATTATTTTTTCACCTTCCTACACAACATATTTTGGCAGCTGTCAAAACGGGCTTCTTATTTTGTCGCAAGTATAATCATCACATTTGCCTATTTCTAACTTTTTTGTAGTATAAGGGGGCAAACGAGAAATCGGAGCCATTGTCATGGGAGCCAGGTTTCGAGCATTTATCAGAAGCTTATTATATAATATTCATACAATTATATTTAACAAGCTGAGATTAGCGGTTTCACCCGCGTAAATTCCGATCCCGCGGAAAATAGAAAATCATCCTACGGCTTCCCTAAGAATATTTTTTCGGGATAAAAAATTCTGTGTTAATACAAGCTACTCTCCAAATTTCATGAAATTTGGTTCAGTAGTTTTAGCTTGAAGAAGTAACAAACAAACAAAGAAACACACAACACACAAACAAACATACCAACTTTCGCATATATAATATTAGTAGGATTGAATCAGGATCCTTTTTTTTTCTTTTATGATATAGGGGGCAAACAAGCAGGTGGTTAGTGACTACGGCCGCCCATAGACATCCGCAAAACCAGGTGTCTTGCTGACGCGTTGCCGGCCTTTAAGAAAGAGGAATTTTCTTGAAGATCCCTAAGTGGTATCGGATCGGAAACACCGAGGAAGGAAAATTGATTACTACTACTATTTGACTACATAACGCGTTTTTGGGATTTATCAATATTTATCAGTCCTTAGCGATGTGACCTCATGTCTCCAATACATGAGGTAACATCGTTAAGGTTCGTAACTCGCTAACAAGTAAGGCCATCGGTACTTTACCTGATTTCTCTCCGGTCATGTCGATCTGCCTTCCATCAAATAGGAGGATGAGGAAATAGAGGCCCTTGCATCTGCACACACACCCCTGCATTATATAGTAATATGTATTTTTTTTGTTGACGCAGGGGAATACATTTACGTATCATACCTAGGATTCCGAATGGCTCGCAAACGGGGATGCCGACTAAAACCCTGCAAGTGCCTTCAGCCACTATAATAGGAGAGTCCTGGATTCGAAGGAAACAGGGTCCCTCCAACGAAAGGCTGGCCTTGGCGAGGAGCCCGTCCTGATCCCTATCCGGATCCGGTCCGAATCGGTAGGCAAAGTGGCAGCATCTTCGGGGGAATAGTAATATGTAATGCGCAATTGACTATAGTATATAAATGGCCGCCGTAACTGATATATTATTTTAGCTTTTGCATTACGAAAACCTAATAATGCATCTAAAATAAATATAGGAATTAACGAAGCATCTTTCCTACGGTTGCTAACCGATAAGTTATCACGATATAAAACGTTTATTATAATGCGCGGCGTGTTGCGTTATTTACACAATTTGATATTATTAAAGTCCGTCACGACTAAATTAATTCTGTGTGTACAACTTATTAACTGGAGGGCTATTTAAAGTCAATCAATTAGCTGATGAATCTGAAACAAACTGCCTGATCAAATTTGTCTCAGTTCAGATTTTATTCTACTAGCTGCCGCCGGCGGCTTTCGGACTTCTTAAATGGAGGAGGCTCTCAATTCTTCCCAATGCTTTTTCAATGTATACCTAATGGTGTTATGGGATCCTGGTGAAGGAATTGAAGGAGCTACTCAAATATTATAGGCATCTCAAGGAAAGAAGGTTAGAACGCCGAGCTTTAAATGTTTAGCTGCTAATTATATATTTGTAACAACAATATCTAAAAACTATTCAACTAAAAAAAATTAAAAAGCCGTAATAGCTTCATACAGGCGATTAGCAGCCTAAAAGTAGAGCCAAAAGAAAAAAGGAAGCGTCTGTGGAGCTCGAATTACCCCGTCCCTCCTGACTTCATTCAGCCCGCGGAAACCCTTCCACCGGGCTCTGAGTTGCAGTGGCCCACCTGGCGCACGCTCAACCGTCTTCGGACAGGAGTGGGCCGCTGCAGGTCAAGCCAAGCAATCTGCCAAGCAATCTGCATTGCTATAACACTGTGCAGATGTTATTGATTTTGCCTAATTCCGACTGACATTTTTTTCTGTATTTGTTTTTACATAAAATATGAGAAAATATTGCACTTTTAGTACAGAGCATGTGGATAAAAAAATCAAGAAAAGTATCAATGCCTGCATTTATTTATTATTAAATGTCCAGAGATTACGTATCCCCATATCTATGTTGGCTTAAAATCGGTCGAGCTGCATACGTATCAGAGAAGTTCTCCACAATAAACATCGTTATACGATTTTATATTGAAGATAAAGAGTATTTTTATTTCTTGTTGTATTTAAAGCCGTTTGGTATTATTTTTTATGACGTTTTAGTGCCTTACACTTCACACTCAACTCACTGTATACGACAGAGCCAGTATATATATTCTGCACTAATTGTCAGTAAACGCCGCTAACCCAATCGGAAAATAATTTCCGTCTTGCTCCGTTCCGTTAACTCGAAATAATGTTGTTAGTTCAATGAGGAAATCTATTTGGCCATGAATAGAATTCATGACTTAATTAACTGTTATTATCTGTTGTGGGATATAATATTATCTGTTATTACAGTTTTCGTTATTTGTGTTTTGTTACACGTTACCATTTGTTTACGCAACTCCTCGTGATCTCTGCGCTCCTGGTACCTGGTACTCTTTTTTACGGAGGCACTCTGTGTAAATCAAATATGTTAAGAATACAATAAATTTGTGCGAAACGACGTAGACCTAGTTAGTTACAGTCTAAAAAATAGAAAGTGTCGTTTCGCACAATTTGGGCAAAATTTTTGTGCGAAACGCCACCTAACCCAATTGTCTCATTCATTCTTAATTCTTTTTAGATCTTGATTGTCAATAGTCTGGTTTTAGATTTGTGACTTAATCTTTAGTAACAAAACCTGAGAATCAAATATTAGGTTCACAAAAGTCCACATGGACATTTTTTTTTTTTATGATATAGGAGGGCAAACGAGCAGCCGGAGCCATTTTCATGTCTACCGACGCCCACAAACATCCGCATAGAGGCTATACAGATGCGCTGCCCTCCTTTCTCCTTCGCTAATATCGGTATACTTGGTGTCGACATATCGAGTAACGTTCAGTTCCACAGTCACTTGGAAGCGAAGGCTAAATTAGCCTCTAAAAAGCTGGGTGTTCTCAGCAGGGCGAAGCAGTACTTCATGCCAGCGCATGTGCTACTACTATACAAAGCACAGGTACGACCGCACATGGAGTACTGCTCTCACCTTTGGGCTGGAGCCCCTCAATATCAACTTGCTCCATTTGACCGCATCCAACGTAGAGCGACTCGAATCGTTGATGATCAATATGTATCCGATCGGCTTGATTCTTTGGCGTTACGGAGAGATGTAGGCTCGCTCTGCATTTTCTACCGTATTTACAACGGGGGGTGTTCCGAGGAGTTGTTTGGATTAATGCCCGCAGCGAAGTTCCACTTTAGGACATCACGGCAGAACTCCAAGTTCCACCGCCACCACCTAGATGTCCCAAAGTATACAACTGTGCGATTCAGGCGCAATTTCTTACCACGCACAACATCACTTTGGAACGAGCTGCCACAGTCGGTATTTCCGAACCTATACGACCAGGGGTCCTTCAAGAAAAGAGCTTACTCATACTTAAAAATACCTCCATGGGCCACCGGCTACTTACACACCGCACGAAACGCGACAGCACAGCTGTCACTTTACGCCAGTCTCGTGTAAGGACTTAAGAGATATTGCAACAATAGAACTCGAATATAATACAAATATAAAGTAAATCTAAGCATAGACACATAATAATACACGTTTAAAAATTTTAATAGCAGACATGTGAGAATATCTACCACAAGCGTGCAGCGCTAACCCCGCTTGTCCCTGATAACCATGAATCATATTATGAGTGTAGTCTAAGAGACGACGACAAAATCCTGATATGAATAAAGTCAGTACTTACTTATTTCTGAAGAAAGACATACGACATAGTATACTAGCTGCGCCCCGCGGTTTCACCCGCGTAACTTTCGATCCCGTGGGAATATCGGGATGAAAAATAGATGTTGACCGATTCTCAGACCTACTCAATATTCTCACAAAATTTCATGAGAATCGGTCAAGCCGTTTCGGAGGAGTATGGCAACGAAAACTGTGACACAAGAATTTTATATATTAGATTATAGGTAAAGGTATTTATGTGTCTATGAACATTAAAAATCGATTAAAAGATTTGGAAAATACCCAAACTGTTTTGTTTCAAGCAGTATAAATATTTGTTACTATAAAATAAACATATAGTAGTATTTAATTATTTAGCGACACAATAGATAGGAAAAATTAAAACATTACACCTAACTACAATATGAAAAAATCCGTCCTAGTAAATCTACTGACGGTAGGCCAGAAAAAATCAATTAGATCAGAAGCATCCATTTGTTAGATAAACTTCAGAGGAATTTTCAGTACTTACTGATACCATTCTTTACATTGTCGGATTGTGTTGCAGTGTAATTAATACTTTAGTTTACTAATAGAATAATAAAATATAATATGAATAAGTTACAAGAAAAACGTTTGTTTTTACGTACCTACCTATACTTAATAATTTATTTATTTATTTATTTAATAATTTATGTACATGGAAACTTATATACTAACAAAGATATATTACAGGCAAGTACAAAGGTACAGCTTATTCCATACAGGAATCTCTTCCAGCAGACCTGATAAACGGAAACGTTTGTAAAGTTCAGGCCATATTTGGGCGTACATAAAAATCAACTTATAACTAACAAGATATAATGCATACATATAATTCATAATTCAAATATATATACATACAATAAATATCATATACATACATATATAAATACATAAAATATACTAATATATATAAATACTAATATGTAAATTTACGCAAATAGTATAAAATAACAAATAATATCATAAGTTATAAACGAAACAAAGAATTTACATAAGATTTAAGTAGTGCTCCTTCACTCTTTTTTTAAAAAGTCCAAGTTTGTTGCAATCTCGAATCTCAGGCGGCAAGGAATTTCAAAGTTTGACGGAATGAACAGTGAAGGAATAGGAGAAGAAGTCAGTTTTGTGGACTGGTATCTGTAGCAGAGTACGTCGATGTGACCTGCAGGAAGGATCATCTAAATGGGCAAATGAGAAGCGGGAACGCAAATAAGGGGGAGAATTAGGATTGAAAAGGACATTGAAAAGGAAACAAAGAATTCTATAATCTCTACGTAGACGTATAGGCAGCCACTGAAGTGTCCTGCGAGCCTGAGATACATGATCAAATTTCTTAAGACCAAAGATAAATCGTAGGCAGAGATTCTGCAAGCGTTCTAACTTATTTAGATTTTCCTCCGTTGTATCCAGGCAACATACATCTGCGTATTCAATTATTGGCTGAATAAGGGCCTGCGCAAGCGAGATCTTAGTCGAAAACGGTAAAAAATATTGGAGACGCTTAAGTGAATGCATTGAGTAATGCACCTTTCGGCTGATGTTACTAATATAAGTATTCCACGAAAGATTCGTGTCAAAGATTACACCTAAATTCTTCGCCGCATCAGTGTAAGTAATCACTTTGTCATCCAATTTAATAGTAGGGAGAGAAGTAAGATCGACACGTGAGCGAATTCGCTTGCTGCCAATGATCATAGACTTGGATTTCGTCGGATTTACAAGTAAGCCATAAGATTTAGCCCATTCATTAATGCGATATAAATCTTCATTTAATAAAGAAATAGCTGAATGTGCATCTTGTAGTGCGAAATCACGATATACTTGTAAGTCATCGGCGTATAAATGAAATTTAGAAGAAATGACTTTAGTAATATTAATAAAAATTGAGAAAAGAAGAGGAGAGAGAACACCACCCTGAGGAACGCCCGCAACGAGATCACTCCAGTTGGAAAATGTTTCATTTACCTGTATACGTTGCGAACGTCCGTGAAGATATGAATTAAACCAGGCTACGGTAGGAGAGGATATATTAAGAGATTGTAAAACACTGAGAAGAACATCAAAGTCAATGGAATTGAATGCATTGCTAAAATCTAAAAGAACAAGAACCGTTAGATATTTGTTATCCATGGCCCAGCGGATATCATCTGTTACATTAATAAGTGCTGAAGTCGTGCTAAGCCCAGGACGAAATCCAGACTGGAAAGGGCTTACAAGGTTATTTTTATACATGAAAACTGAAAGTTGCTTATGAACAATGTATTCTAGAACTTTGGATAATATTTTTGTTAAATAATATACTTTATCTACACTAATGTTGTAACATTCTACTTATGTTTTCAACACTTGACTTATAATAACTACTGTTATAGCTCAGACAACAAAAAACTCAATTTAAGCAATTTGACATGATGATATAATATCCAAATCGATATCGTAAAATCTCATTATAACACTGTGTGAGAGCGAGAGAGAGAGAGTGAGTGGTGAGACAGCCTTATGTCAAAATCCTAACAGCGCGCCTTCGCTCCTGATTGGCCCTGCGTGGCTGCAGCTGCGCTCTCATTGGTTCAATGCCAGCTTGCAAAGGATTTGCGAGAAAGAGACAAAGCTCTACAAAAAAATGAAAGCAAAAATGAACGCCACAGACAACGAATCATCTACTGTTTAGTAGAAATTTAAAAGTAAAGTCATGTGATTTTTTCACATTATTATTTATTTCAACATTGAAGCTAGTATTTTATTAACATTGAATTATAAAAAGTATATATTTACGCGCCGCAATTTTTGCAATCAAATTAAAGTATTTAATAAAAATATTTATCTATAAAGAACATTACATTTTAAATCGTCGGTAAAGCAGTCGTCGCCTCGTCGGTCAAACAGTCACGGTCCAACAACGAATGTGGCAATACGCGTGAATTTAATGTTTCGCAATGTTTGATTAATTGATTAATTGCATTAGTGAAGATAAAGTAGTGTATGCAACTGCATATAACACGGGTATTAAAACACTCGTGAGGTACTATTTTGAAACTCGCTTCGCTCGTTTCAAAAATTCACACTCATGTTTTAATACCCTTCTTTATATGACAGTTGCATAAACTACTATTTTTATACTGTTTCCACTTTTTATTAACTAAAATTATTTTTTTTCAAATTGCATTATATGTAATTTTAGTTAATAAAAAGTGGAAATAGTATAAAAAGGTATATTTTTTAACAAAATATTATCTGAATTTCTGTCACGAGGTGAAAATACATTCCATCAACTATATACTTAATAACATTTTCAAGTCCATATTTTAATATTAAACTTAATATTGTCAAAAAGGTTTTTGTATTGTGTGTGTCAGTTAACATTTGGTACTTTAAATTATAAAACTTAATGGGTTATTTTCCAAGTATTCTAAAACCACTCTAGAATGTTCATCAATATAATCATAACTTATACAATTTTTTATTTTTTATTCTGGTAAGTATTTATCTAAAATTTTCAAATTAAACATTTATAATTTATAAAACCCGCGAATACGCTTCTTTAAGCAAAATGGCGTCTTGGGATGTATTAGCTTTGTAGCGTTCCTAAAATTAATGCCAATACTGTTTAGAACTTTTTTTTGTTGTTGTCAGTTGAAGAATCCATAAAACGTATAGTATATGAATGAATGAATGAAATATACTTTATTGTGCATATTACAGAATATAGAAAAAAAAGTTACAATTCAAAGTTAACTAGTACTCAGTATCAGTAGATTTCGGAAGGAGCCTATGATTTGTTGGCTCATGCACGTGTTAAGTACGTCATCGTCAATTTCACATCGTTTCATGTCAGGTGAATTATGAATAAAAATAAATATTAAAAAAATAAATAAATTATTGATTAGTTAAAAATTATTTCACTATATTATGACTTTAAAAATCATATTCATTAAAGATTACATTCAATAAGCTTTTATTTTTAACACTGGAAAATAGTCCATTAAATTGTTAATTGAATGTCTTTGAGAGTCATGTTGTTAAATGAATTATCAAAAACAAAACTTAATTATGATTTAGTAACAGCCTGAAAAACACTGTGTGCGTTATCAGGCAGGTGACTGGAGGTTACCTTGAGAACTCATATGGGTCTAAAGCAGAGGTTTCCAATCAGTGGTGCGCAGAAGCCAAAATATGGTCCGCGAATTATTTTAAATTTAGCGGGCGGTAAGCCGTGCAGTGAGTGAGAATATATAAATATTTTTCTTATACCTACGCTGCGGTTCCTGCTAACGAGAATGATATAAAGTAAAACGTGCCCAAAAGAAGTTAGCATAATCGCTAAAGCGTCAATCTGCTGTTACGTTCGTTATTGTTCTACACGATTTTACTCTTTTTTTTTTTACGCGTGCTTTAAATTGTTTCTTAATGACTAAACTCCTTAACACCTTTAGATCCTCCACCGTTGCTGTAATATACTGATAATGCAATTTACGTAGTTAGCTCTCTGACTACACCGGCTGGCGAGTACAGACGTACCCACCGGGTCGCGGCAAGGAGCCGCGGTGCAGGCATGGGTGGCACATGCGGTCTGCAGATACATCCGCTATGAAAATTTAACATACTACATGTAATATTAATGCGGCATTTATACTTAATGTATGTCATATTATAATACCCTTACATAATCATTGGTGGTACAACCATTCCTTATTATTTATGAATTCCTATTATTGTTAAAATTATCTATATGTAACTGAATAGTTTTAACGATTAATATATTTGGTAAGGCGATATACCTTTAAAAAATTACATAATTGTGCTGTGCTAAGAAGCCGAGAACTTAAGTAACTGGCTGATATTATGAGAAGTAAAAGTTAATTAAGTAGTGGAAGTGGCATTGGCTACTTCAACTTATACATTCATCCTATTGAAAACATAATACTCTATAACCCAGATAAACAATATTTCTGAGGTGAATAGTGTATATTAGAAGCTAGTCATAGGTACACAGGCGGATTAGATAAATAGGCTTCAATTGGGCGGATAATAGCGTCCTTTAGGAGCAAATTTAAATAAATTGCAAGAACCGGTGCTGATGATCATGGAGGTTATAGGAAGCCATATTATTATTATGCGGAAGGAAAATTTATTTGCATCGCAAATATACGAGTTCATGTATTTTTATACCTATCCCAGAGCATAAAATGTAAATGTTTCGTAAGGTAGCTGACAGCCCGTACTTTTCCAATGTCAAACAAAGTGTATATTTTCAACAAAGTACCGCTATAATATTCAAAAGTCCTCAGCGACGGTATATGTATGATACCGAACGCATTTCTCCAACTTATTTTTCTATTTCTCTTTCTATTTCTGTGTCAACTAAGCACATTTCTAGCTAGTCCACTGAGAGTGAACGTCTTTTAGTTAAGATACCTAATAAATTAAACATAATGATAATGTTGTGTTGGTATGTACCTACTCATAACTATATTTGTATCTTTCATTAGGGTTTAGTTAAAAAAGTCTGGCACATATGTACCTATAACAACAATGATAGTCACCAATTGCCAACATATAAGAAAAAAAGCTGCACCATTTGGTGTACTTGTTACAACAGACCGAAGAAAAACGGCTGCCTGCACCTTCTTGTAGTCATAAAAATGTATATTTTTATTAGAATTTAACTTTGAATATAAGAAAACTACGCATATATAGGATATCTATATATCTTAGATACTATCGCTGGGTGAGCATAATATTTGTGCAGCGAATGTGGCCAACATTACAAATTGGCCGCACGATAATAAAGCATTCCCCCGAGTCTTGTATCAGTCACGTTTGCTCATAAACCGTTTTTTCCAATGTCTTACTTTTATCTCGGATATGTTGAGCGTAAACCGTAAAACACTTTTTGTCAGCTTTTTCCACATAAAACATTTTGTATGTGGAACATTCGGGAAGGTTTTAGGAACCATTAACAACGGTACGACTGGCAAAGGATGTGAACGGCGGTCTTTCTCTCTTTGTATATTGACTGAAATAATTCGAATGCGATTTTCATAATCGTATCCGAATATAAAACAAATAAATAAATTTAATACACTAGAATTACTTTGAGACGTTCTTATACACCCTTCGAGCAAAAATGTACTTTTTTTATTAATTACATATCAATATACCAAAAGTAGTTGGGAATATGCATATAGCCCGTGAGCCATCAGATTTTCATGACCAACTACCTCCTAATAGATGTCTGGTGCAGTCCACGAGATGCATCATGAAGAGTTATTACGCGTCGTCAGCTACCGACATTGTAGTGGGTTGAGCAGAAGCAATTTGATTGACGGAATTTTCGCCTGACTCGGGGGCTATTATTAGAAGATCAATGAAATTTTGCAAGCCTATAAACATCATTTAAACAATTATTCACTTACTATATATCCAACGACCTAGCACGAATTGGACGTATAATAATATGAGCTTACATCTTTTCAGCTTTTTCAAGAAATTTAAAGGAATTTCATTACAGTAACCAACTGCGGTTTATTAACTCGGAATTATAATACAGTGGGATCCTAAGTCTACATACTTGCTCTGTACTTAAACCTAGTAAAATATATGGTGGTAACCGATTCCAACTATTGGCTGAGTCTCTGCAAGGAGAATGAATAATCAACTAAGTTCCACTGAGAATTCACTTCTGTGTCCGATATTAGCTTATATGTATAACGATCATGTTTATGTTTCAACGGTGTTTATCGATTTAATATCTTTACTGCGAATGTACTTGTAAAGCCATGTCACGACTTATTTGTCAGCTGAAGATAATGAGTTTACACTGTGTGAGATCATTTTACATCAATAATTTCAGAACAGAATGTGAGTATGTTTTTTTCTCGCGGGGCAATGCGTTTACGCACTGCCACCGGACCGAGAGTGAGGTCCAGTGGATGTGTGTGGGACTCCCGGATAGACCGAATACCCACTAAAACCCCGCGGGTGCCATCGGCCGCCTATACTGAGGTGCCGCGGACCTGTCAGCAACAGGGCAACAGAATGTGTGTATGGCAAATGTGGTGTAATTTACATTACAAACCGAGGATAAGAATGTGGAAAATGTGTCTGGCATGGATGTCAATGTCTGACATAAATGTAAGTGTTAGTTATCGCTGTTAGTTACACGTAAACGTGGTAACCGGAATAGCCTAAATAATAATAAGTCTAAAATAGTCTAAATTTCTAAAAAACAAGTCACGTACCTATTCAATAACGCTGGCTTAAAATACACGATCACAAACAAAAATAGACAGAAAACTCCTTTCACATTGGACTATTTTACAAGATAAGCTACATGTACATGAAAAAAATCAGAGCATACTCATGGATTTGTAAAATAATCTAACATTATCAAGAAGAATCTAATGACATCTCATACGTAAAAAATCGTTAAGCCATTCATGATGTGGCAGGGAACATAGAAATCTACATACATAGGTACATATCACTCTAAAACATTACCCGGTTGTAGTTATATAGGGTATAGGGTTAGGTATTCATCTCTCAAAGGCGGGAACGCATCTGCAGGACCCCTGGTATTGCGGATGTCTCAACTCACAGGGCGTCACAGCCCGTTTGCCTGCTATGCTATAAAAAACAGTCGAGTAAAAACAGCGTCTTAAGGTTGAAAGAGCCCGTAGATTACCTATCAGCAGGTTCATGATAATAAACTATAAATGTATAAGTCAACTATATAGATCATATATCAGTTAAGTTACATAAGCGCTAGAGCATGTACACGAGACAGACAAGACGTATGCACACATTGTTATGCATATTTGATACAAAGACAATTAATTCCGCTTGCATTACCAATGTTGTTCCAATATACTTCCCGGCGGGGCGCTTTATAACGCCCTGCGGGGAGATAATTGATTTTTAATCTCATTGAATCGTTCGATTAGAATATTTCGTTTTCATTCGGCTCAAGAGACGACTGCGCGCGCCGCCTCTGAATAAATAGACATTTTAATTGCATAATTTGATTGGTTGTGGTTTAAATGAAGTTGTTTGTTGTATGCATATATTTTGACATGGAGTAATCATATTTATCATTGCTTGTGTGCATGCATTATTTTATTCGTATTTTAAATTGCTTTAGCGCGAATTACTAAAACTTCTCTTTAGTCAGTTATGTTTTTTTACGAACCTGCCAGCAAATTTTAAACACTGCGATTGAGGCTGCGTCGTACATCAGTTCTCATCGATTTTTGGATTGATTAAATGATCTTTATTATAACTAATAACTAAATTACAATAATTAATTATAGACAAACATGATCCAAAGATTCCAAGCTGCACAAGCTGATACCGCAAATTATAATACTAACTAACAACAGCTAATGCCGATTCGAGACTCGCTTATTAGTTGGCAAAGTTTCCATTGTTCGTCCGGCCGGAGTTAGGACTTCACTTGGTCTATACCTAAATTTCAACACCTAGTAGTAGTTATAATTTATCACTTCGATATTACCGGGAAATTCAGACCAATTGCTGAATGATAAAATTGAAGTAGTATATGGTTTAGTTCTGCATAGTAGGAACAACATGCATAAAAATGTTTATTGATATGTTTTCTGTGATAAAACAAACTTCAGGCATTTGTGAATGTGATGATCTTTAGTAAAGTTGTTCTGCATGCGCCCGTGACGGTTTCTGATTTGGTACGATAAATTTTTGATAGATGCCGCCACTGTCGTTCTAATGTATTTTATATATTGTTGTGTTCATGCTGGTTTATCTGTTGGTGGTAGCAACGAGCGCAATGTAGGTACAGCTAATTTGAAATAAAATATTTTGACTCAACAGCTTTAAAGTCTCTGATCACATTCAATTAAAGATAAATAAAACGGACAAATAAACCCGGACATAAGCTAATTAATGCTACGACGGCCAACTCTCGGCTCTTTGTATCAAGCCGAGTAAATTATTATGTTTAACAACACATTTTATTTTCAAATCTAGATATTTAAAATGATACATTGATAATTGTGATAAAATCACAACTCTCGGAGTTACCAAAGAAATATAAACATAATTCAACTTTATCTTAAAAAGGATCTCCGTTTTCAGGCTACAATAGCAAAAATAATTATAATATTAGCCACTGTTTTTTTTTGTGTTAAATAGGGGCAAAAGAGCAGTCGGAGCTATTTTCATGACTACCGACGCCCATTGAAATCCACATAGCGGCAATATAGATGCGCCTGCCCTCCTTTCTTCTTCCATGGGCAACCGGCTACTTACACACCGGACGAAACGCGACAGCACAGCTGTCACTTTACGCCGATCTCGTGTTAGCGAGAGGTACCTCCCCGGTCGTGCCGGCCGGCTACATGCAAGCATGCAGTGTGGCACTACCTCTTACTAAATTTATAACTGTAGCCGGTTTGATGCAGTTCCCCGAGGTGTGTCTGCAGGTAGTAAGGAAAATTAAAGGTCGTGTCACATTACAAATTAAAGTACTTTCATACGTCATATCACACGGTAATTACCCAATGTCATTTTTGGTGCACGTTTTTAATACAGCGTTAAATGTCACCGCAATCAACTCGTGTCTCAATACTTTGGAGGCATTTAGCAATCGTAATTGGCGGCTGAGATGAATTCCAGATTGATATACGATACGTTTAAGGGCTACCGCACACATGCTACTTGTAGCATCGGCAATCGGCGATTTAGTCGCTTCTTAGAAGCTGAATGCAGCGACCAGACGCGCCCCAGAGCACACTTGAAAACAACGAACTCGGCGATGTAGGGCGACAGCACACACGATACTTTTAAGAGCGGTGATTGGCTATTAAGACGCATTTTAGAAACTGAATGCAACGAGACGCTCCCCCACGGCACACTTAAAAACGTGGTACGCGGCGATTTAGTCGCAAAGCGAGTGTTATATATAGAGCATTGGAATAGTCGCTAACTCCTACGATGCCAATTCCGCGACAGGACACAAAGTCACTAAATCGTGATGCATCATCGATACAGTCGCAAAATAGCCGATCGCCGACGCTAAAAGTAGCGCGTGTGCTGTGGCCCTTAATATCGACTTGAGCAAGCCGTCGGCATCCTGACCTGATAGCTTGCTGCCATTCATTTGCTGTTCAACTTCGTTTATAATTTGATACGTCGTTACCGTGACCCGTATAATTGATCTCGTAATAAAATTACTCTAGATGTCAATAATGATTGAATTCTTATTGGTCCGTATTACGCAAAGAATCGAAAGAGATAATGGGTTTTACAGTAAATGATATAATAGAAACAATTTATTAAATTATAAATAATAATTCATTAAAAAATAAAGACCAGGACGGGCCGCAGTTAGTTTCGTAAGTTACTCTCGTGTCAGAGCAAGAGGGATTTACTTTATTGACGTTCTATGATTATGTTTTAGGTCGTATTATTGAAATGAAATAAAAACACTTTTTAGCGAACAATATGAAAAACTTTTGTAACAAACCCTTGTTAGGGTGCAAAATAAAGAATTTGAATTTGAATTTGAAAAATTAAAATGTAACTTGACAGACTTTGATATTATTAAAATCACATAACACCCATTAAGTATATGTTGCGTTATTGTACTTGTATATTATAGATAAATTTTATTGTGATATATTAATATAGCGTAATGCTACAATAAATATAACATAATGCAAAATTAAAATATATATAATATGATATGTACATGATAATTGAAGCAATTCGGGAAATGTCGTGTTTCGTGCGGTGTGCAAGTAGCCTAGGAGCCCATGTAAGGAGGGTAACGCATCTGCGGATGTGCGGATGTCTATGGGTGTCGGTGGCCATGAAATTGGCCCCGAATAAATGTTTGCCCTCTTATACTATAAAAAAAATCTGATAGACTTGTTGCTTAGAAATGTGTCGGCTAAATCAATCGCATAATAAAAATAATGGATTGGCCTCGTCAGACGCGAGCACATGCCTATTCGACCTAATTTAATATACATATACTAGCGTTCCGACAGACGTTGTCTTGTCATTATTGCAAAATAAACTAAAATATGGTAACCTGTCATGTTGCGACCGAATTTTCAACTCGTCACTATCTCTACAATATTGTATATTAGAGACACCGACTGGAGCGCCATCTGCCAGGCTGATTTGTGAATCTAAACCATTCTAACATCCCCTTCAATACAGACAATAAATTTCGTTGTAATCCGTCCAACCGCTTAGGAGATCAGTGACACACACGCTCACAAGAATTGTTGATTCCTTTGTGGTAATATTACCTACTATATCTGTAACAATGGTATACATATATTTTACTATTACTGTTGCTAACATTATTCATTTTCTTTTCAGGTAACGATCCAAAATAAAAACATAACTGCGAAGGTAAGTGAGTTATTAAAATAATATTTTATTTAATAAATTAAATTATTTGCAAATCACGCTAACGTAACCTTTTCCTACCTCCCCAACAGGCCAACTTGCTCAATGCTTATACACTATATGTGTAATATGTGTATATAATTATGTTCAATATTTTAGCAGAATATAATAGTAATTGAAGCACAAACTAATAAACATGATAAGATGTAACAACTTGCAAATTATAATGATATAGGTCAGGAAGTTGGAGCGGTTCGCTTCAGATCGACATAGTTCTGCAACCGTGGCGGACGCTGCTATTCAGTTTATTACAGACTAGCTGCGCTCCGTGGTTTCACCCGCGTAAATTTTGATCCAGTTGTAAATAGAAAATTATCCCATGGTATCCCAAGGAATATTTTTTCGGGATAATCCTAGTTACTCTCTATGTGTGTGCCAAATTTCATGAAAATCGGTTTAGATGTTTTTGCGTAAAGGAGTAACAAACAAACTAACATACAAACTTTCGCCTTTATAATATTAGTAAGATAATAGCTATCTACTAGTTTACTTATTAGTTCCTATGGAATTTATCAATGATATTATTTAATGAATATTTAATAATAATAATGTCGTCCTAGCCGATTTCGGCTACGGCGGCCGTCTATATACTCGTAGACGAGCCATCTGCGCACGACATATTATAGTGCACAAGTATACGCGTAAACACAAGTGCACTCTCTATTCTCTCTCTTGTCCGATGGGACGGCAGTCCGACACGACCGGAGAGAAATCAGGCGCAGGACTGACGGCTTAACTTAAGTTTAAGGCAACTCTCCGAGGCAAGGCGGTGAAGCACCGCCAACTTCCAGAATCCGGACTGTTATTAGAAATTGAAAATCCCAATAACAATTTTTGGTCTGCCCCGGGATTCGAACCCGGACCTCACGTCTGAGGTTGAACACGCTTACCACTAGACCGCGAGGCAGTCAATCAAAATAAATATTATATGATAATCTCTTAAAAAGGAAATTAGTTGTAAGAGGCATGTTACATTATATCCAAATTGGTTAGAACTCAATGTCACAAATGAAAGACAGCTATGTTTTGCTTTTCGTGTGTTATCAGCTACAGCAGCAGCGAGTGGTCGCCAGTGGCTTTGCCCTTTGTGATCTCCACATGTCACCAGCTGCTTGAGTTCAGCTGCTAGCCGCTACTTTGACCAGGTCTTCCATTCTTTTTTCTTTTCGACTTTCGTGCGGTTTGGGAATTTTCGACGGCTCAATGAAGGGGACGAGGAAATGAAGGGTATTTGAATAGAACCCATTTTTTCTATTTGTTTTTTTATGAAATTAGATTATTTTTTTCAAAATATTCATTCATGTATTTTTATCAGCCTTCCGTATTTTTTTATTCGAATGTTAACTTTCTTTACCATAAAAGGTTTTGTTTTTAAAAATATATATGTAGCGTACTTGTAGCGTGGGAGCGCTCTTAAAATCGCTTATGTTACATTAAATTTCGTTTTCAGGGTTCCGTAGCCAAATGGTAAAAAACGGAACCCTTATAGATTCGTCATGTCTGTTTGTCTGTAGGTACGTCCGGACGGACGCATGA
>LUGF01040697.1:402049-412532 GCA_001625245.1 Calycopis cecrops | reverse complement strand
ATAAATATATTTTTGCCTTATATTGCAATTGAATTGAGATTGCGATCGAAGTGGCCCTCTCGTTCACATTAAGCCATCGAAAAGCGATAGCTCGTGAGGTTTGTGAGTTTCTGTTACTCCGCTACAATGAACCATTGGAGTGCAGGAGCGAAGGAAGACAACATCTATATAAGAATAATGAGAACCTGGATACGCCAATGATTCCATATATTATATACACATAACCGACATGATAGTCAATACTTCGCATATTATGTAAGAGACACCTCCAACAAATATTGCAAACAGTTAAGAAATAAACCTTAAAGTTGCGTCGCTGAATTGTTACAATATAAGCGAGAAAATGATGACGTAGGTAAAATGCGAAGCCGTCCGCAGTGTGGGCGAGAGTTTTATTCTAAATATGAGACTCGGTGAGAACTCGGGACTGGCGTATAAGCCGACACATGCCGCGCAGTGAGAATGTGACACCTACCAATGGCGAATTTTGTATTTCGCGAGATTTATGCAAAATGCATTTCAATGAGATACACTTTTCAAAATTGGTCGACTTATATTGATCGTCGTGGTCGATATATTGATCTGTAGTGTCAGAGATTGACGATGGAGTTTTTGGAGTTAATAAGCGCTTTAAGGCGCATCGAAAAAAATATGCAGAATAACATCAACATGAATGAAATTTCTCAATTAGCGCGTAAAATTTTACCGCAATACGTCTCTTGCGCACCTTTCGCTTGACAATCGTGTTCGGTTTTAAGGAGTATGTTTAAGTCGCATAATCTTTATTTTGTTAAATGGCATACGAAGAGGCAGTTATAATGTTATTGATTTTAGTAGAAGCTATACCTACTTTATAGTGACAGACAATACTTACAATAAACTATATAGCAAAAGGTCACAAACCTGCATTTATTATTATACATATGAAAATTTGGTTGTTTCTATTGCAAGATAGGTAGTGCCATATTGCATGCAGACGAATTGGGCCTGCACGAGCGTAGAGGTACCTCTAGCATACACGAGAGTGGCGTAAAGTTACAGCTGTGCTGTCGCGTTTCGTGTGGTGTGTAAGTATCAGTGGGAGGAGAAAGGAGGACACCGCATCTGTATAGCCTCTAGACGTCGGTAGTCATGAAAATTGCTCCGACTGCTCGTTTGCCCCTCTATACCATAAAAAAAAAAAAATACGCGCAGACGCGTTGCGCTCTTTCCGCCTTTCCCTTTACCAACTCTTATTTATCTTTTAGTTTTAGGGTAGTGGCTACAACCGCTCATAAACATACGCAACGCTGGACTCGCCACCACGTCACTGACCTCTGAATAAAAAACTGCAAGTCGCATCGAATAATAGTAGTAGGGGCACGCAATACATTACAAAATATCATCATTTCATCCGCAAACTAGCTGATAAGAGCTTTCCGTGTTACAATAGAGCCGAGTCCCGGCGGAGACGAAATATTTTCAAACCGTATTCCAGTCCGCGAGTACTCCGCACTGACTTACGTGTAGGTACGCTGCCGCGTGGACTATGATAATTATTTTTACATTTTTAATAAAGAGCTATTTCTGCGTTCATTTTTACAGCATACGAGCAGTCGCAGACTTTTCACTGCCGTCTAATAACCTGTACGAACGAGCTATACTTTATTTAATAGACATTAACATTGCCCAACTATTTTGTAACATATTAATATCTATTCAACACTGCTTTATTATAATGACATTAAGCATTGCAAATGCAATACTCGTGTCATTTACCCCAACAAAATTTTGGTCCTTCGAGCCCGATACATAAAGGATATGCTAACCAACGCAGCAGTTTTGACTGCTTTTTTTCGTTAATCTCGCTGCAACAGCTGCACTATACCTAATTGCAGGACGCAAGATGTGATATTTTTAAGGTTTTCCAAATAATATATTTCATGACTATATTAGACTTTGCGCAGTCATATCAGTAAATACATTTTAGGTGTCTGCTATTTATTAGTGCATTCAAATATGTAAATATTTAGATTTTCTAGCTTTTTTTAGTTCTTATGTTTCTACTCGGAGCTTTCTTTGAATATTAAGAGTAAAAGGACATACGTTACATATTGAACATAATTGTAGCCTACAGTTTTGGGTTAGCATTTTCACCTCAATACCGAGCGATTTCGATATCTGCAGCCGGTTCTGTGCGGTGCTTTCAACAAAGCAGCAGCTCGTTACGTTGACGACTATAAATTTTTCAAACCTAGCTGGTAGGTACTTGATAAGAGTTCTTGCGTCTTCTACCGCAGTTATTACATAAATGTTCTGGACTGTTATACATATGATATGATAACTTAGAAATAGATAATATTGCTCGGAAAAGTGGAGCGAAGATAAATTGTAAAGGCATTTCATGTAGAGATCTCTGCCTTGTGAGAGATTAGATCCCCCATCGAGGTGATGGGGTGGATAATAGGAAAGCGTCTACGAGAAGAAAACGACGTACGACTAGCAGAGTAGCTTTATTTTATCTTTATTGTGCAGATGTTTATAAGCGTCAACAGTCACGTTACTAAGAGAACGCAGAGCTAAGATCGATATCGGAAACTGACAGAGAGATAAACATGAAATTTCACATAGCTTTATGATATGTAGCAACCACGGCAACATCAGATTTTAATAACATTACTGCAGCAGGAAAAAGGTGGGAACTATGTTACCTATAAATGTCAAGTGACACTTGCCGCTAGAAAAACTACCGCTTGTTTGTTTTCCATGAATTAAAATCTACATATTTTCTGTCATCGAATTAAATATATATTTTTTATATAAACAAACGTATTTGATGACTTCAGCATATAGATCGCGGATCAGGTTTTAATCAATTTAATACATTTTTGAAGGGGTCTTCTGTTTCAGGTTTCACAAGCCGGTAATAAATCTTGTCACATTTTAGCATACAAAGTGATAACGTAATTCCGTGAATAAATAACGTTTTTCTTCCATTTTATACAACATTTTCAGAACGATTTGCTAGATTACATGAGTCATGAGCGCGGCGGGGACAGCTGGCTTATCTAGCACACCTAACTTTTTGTTTCATTTAAATGGACTTTTAAATTTCATTATACGAGTAAATGAGCGGCATAAACTGAAATTACTTGATAAAAATTTTAAAAGGAGATTATTTATTGAACATAGGCTTTTACCGTACTCATACTCTACTAAATATTAGTAATTAGAGGCAGAGTTATGCTTAAGTGGTAGTACCATTCCTAATTACGGTGGAATTGGGCCGGCACGCGGCGCGACCGGGGAGGTGCCTCTGGCTCACCTGATACTGGAGTGAGAGCTGTCACGTTTTGGCTTGAGTAGCCGGTGTCCCATTAGAGGGAACGAGGAAAGGAAGACAACGCATCTGCGTAACAATCATGTGAATATCTCCGATTATCGTTAAACCTATATGCTATAAAAAAAAACTCGGTAACAAAAAAATATTTGTACATAAGTAAATACGTTCAAATACATCTTAACGCCTTAATATATCTTTATTTTAGTACCCTAGGAAAGAAATCAAAACATTTTTATCTACTATCAGCTAACCAATCTTCAATCATACAAATTAACTTTGATTATTAGATTGTGTCATATTATACTTATATTATGTAAGTTTACTTAAAAGTTATAATACACACACTTGTATAATATAAGTTAGAAACCTCCTATATATATAATAAGATATATTAATTAACAAAATAAAATAAAACATTATCTGACCGGGTTCTGTAGCAGCTGTTCGCGCGACCATTGCCAACACGTCACTTACAAACAACTGTTACTAATTCTTCCGTTGGCCGGGAAAATCTTAATAAACGGTCCTCGGGAGATTTATCGCGAAGGTCGGACGTGGGAGCAATATATTTTGTACTGAACTAAGGAGGCGTCTACCTGATCGAGTCGAGTTGCGAGAATGTAGTACGTCAAGTATTACTTGCTTCCGTTCACGCTATTTCTATATAAGCTAGCTTAGGCTAGATTGAAAAGAATAAGAATTCATATTAGTAATCAACTTATCACAGTTAATAAGTTAGTCTACATCTACACTAATATTAGAAAGGAAAGATTTGTTTGTCCATTTGTATGTTTGTATTGAATCGTCTCCGAAACATTTGAACCGGTCTGACAAATTTTCACCTATGCAGCTGGTAATATTTATTACATTTGTTATTTTGTTAAGCACTACTAAGTTAAGCACTACTAAGTTAAGCACTACTAATCAATACGCACTGCAACTGGACTCAAAGTGTTTGCGTGTCTACACACGCTACTAAGAACACAGTAACGGGCAGAAGTGAGTAAAACTGAAGCACCCATAGCATTAAGGCCACAGCGATAAATCCGCTTAGCGGGGCATCCCTCGTCCACTGCGCAATGCCCAGTCATTAAACACGAAATTCCTTCAGCAACAGGGTTACCACGCTTCACATATTATTTGACTTCCGATCCGCCATTTTGTGCAGCAATTTCTAATTACTGTCATAGTTTTATTATTTCGTGTGTGTATATAGCAAGTACTAATACTGATCTATGTTACCTATGTTTGAACATATATAACTAGTAACTTACAATATTTGAACAAATATGCATATGTCTAAATCTATGTTAATAAGAACAGAAATTATTACAATAAGAAATTAAACATTATATAACTGAGCAAGAGACAGGCTGTAAGTTGTAACAATAAAGTAGGCCGTATCAGCCGCAGGACATACTATTTAGGGAAGCTTTGGAATGAACAAAAAACATAACGGCGGATTTGCAGCGAAATTGACCAGAAAACGTAAAGCAGGAGACAGACTAATAATTATTATTATATCTGAGGACTTGTCTACTTTCGTTTGCCTAGTACCGAGCTATTGTAATAACTCACATAAGTTATGAATAAAATACGAAATTACGAATAACGTAAATATTTGCATTTTTCTCAAAAATCAATTAAAATATAAAGGTACTGTTACTTGTTGCTTACTGCTGTTGCCAACCTACCCGCCTTCCCTCCAGAAACATACAGCACTTCGCGCAACATCATAGTTGTCCCTTAACGGTATCAAAGATATCACCCCTACAAAGGTATAACTACGGGAGAGATACCTCCCCTGTCCCGGTCATGCTCTCCCATTTCGGTCACAATGCAACAACACTATATTTATTTACTATTTATTTTATTTTTTTATAGCAAATGTTACACACACATTGATTTTAATCGATTTTATCGAGGTTTATTTTAGTATTAGTCCAACTTTGACCATAGTTGCTGTAAAGTTTCTAAAACAACGGAATTACAAAATACATAAGTAAACTGCGATAAAATCGTTAAAAAAATAAAATTAAAATGACATGTGTTTGTTAAATATCCGATAAAAACAAAACACAGGTAGTCCCTAGCCCCAGTTCCTCCTGAAGCGGACCCTTTGAGTCGACCGCACGGATGCACCAAATACCTCTACCTCCTCCCTCTACCTACCTCTACACTCCTTAAAATACTTTCATTCCAAGCCGCAAGTAATAAAGTTTAAGCGAAAGAGATTTTAGAAATAGCCGTAGGTAAGTACAGCAGACGGTTATAGTTGGAAATTTTAAAAGTCGACTGACACTTTTTATTTTAAAAATTTAAACGAAAATATGCGGATCCACGTCACAAGTATTCTTAATTGAAGATCGCTGGATGAAATTCATATTTAAAACAGTTTTAAATGTGAATAAATGGCGAAGGACCCAAGAAGGACTGTTGAGGTTCGTTTTTCAGTCTTTCTTTTATATGCAGAAAAAATTAACGAGTAGTGGTAACCTTTTAGTGACTACCCGCGCCTATTCAGTTAAGAATAGTTTATGTATATATGTTTAGGAGAGATAGTGCCACATTGCATGCTTGCATGCAGCCGAACTGGGCCGGCGTGATCAGGCTTATCATAGTCATCTCTGGCTTACACGAGACCAGTGTAAAGCGACAGCTGTACTGTCGCGTTTCGTGCGGTATATAAGTAGCCGGTAGACCATGTAGGTGGGAGGAGAAAGGACGGCAGCGCATCTGTATGGCTTTTATGGGGATGTGTATGGGCGTATGTAGTCATTCAAATGGCTACGACTGTTCGTTTGCTCTCTAAACCATAAAAATATTTATGATCCTCCCTTATCACATCTTCCAATGTACCATAGGGATGCACAAAACGCGACAACACAGTCATAACTTTACGCCGTCATAATGTGACCTGATACTACCGGGCAAATCCCTAAAGGTCGTAAAGGTTGTGCTCGTAAAAAACCAACCCCCATACTTTTAGTTTTTTATAGTGTAAGTTTTGATGACTACCGCCGTCCGTGGACATTCGCATGATGTTATGCAGACCCGTTGCCCTCCTCTCCCCCCTTCGACGGGTCTGTCTACTCACGAACGAAGCTGCAGCGACCGCATAGCTATTACTACCTCTTACACTGAAGAATAAACAAGAACTTGCAGCAAACTAAATCTCAAACAAGTGATGATAATGATAACAAGCCCACAAACATCACTGCCCCGGGGAAATGTGAGAGCGGCTTTGCCAATAAATTAGAAAAAAAATGTTAAAGAAAATATAGGTTTTTTCCTTTGTGCGCTACAACGCGACCGAAAATCTAGGCTAGCAATCAGTCAGCGAGACGTAACAAAGCGTTTTGTCTTTAAAAAGCATGTCAAGCTTGCGACTGTAAAAAACAACAGCCGTGTTTTACTGAATATAGAGCGTTTAATTTCAAAATGTATAAGCATTCTTGTAATTATTTTATACATTTTAGGATGTGATGATTTCTCTCCATCGCGATCGGTTTGACCTGTTCCAATTCGAATCATTTGAGGTAAATGGCATTATAATAAAGCTTTTGTTTGAATTTTAGGTTTAATAAAAACCTACACTCAGTATATGTGTTATTATTTTAGTTCCTTCTTTTACTTCATCTTATTTTGTTAGTTCATTCATAATATTGACAAAGAAAATACTTTCACATTGTATTACTTTAAAATATAAAAAGGCCGGATTCACTTATCTACTTTTTTCCACAAAAAAAACATTGTACAGAAATCAAAAGTAAGAGCGGGAAAGTAAAATCCAATTTCTTATAATGCGAAAAAATAGAATTTCATAATAAATAAGCCATTTTACAAAATCTTGTCAGTTTGTCATCGCATTTGCGTCCTTACAAAAAGTTATAAAGTAACTTATTTACGGTCCGTACAAGACATTGGCTTATCTTGTTGTTACTTGTAAAATACGCGACGTTCTTTGTTTAATGACTCCTTCGGGGCACTTCCTTAAGAATAATGGGTGAAATATAATAAGTTTGCTCTTTATATATTGCAAAGGCTTATAAATATAGATTAAATTGCATGAATATTTGATGGCGCGTGATGAACATTTGTATTCAGCTCATCACATAACACTGGCTTGGTGATTTGTGCTGAGGAATTTAGATTTTCTCTTAAGCTTCGGCGATGGTCTCGGACGCATAGGAACTATTCCGATTTGGCATTCAACAAGCTTAAGCCCTTAAGATCTTCAAATACCAGTGTCCAAGTTGAGCTAGGTAAATCGAAGAGAATTCTTCATCACAGTTAAGTCATCTTGTCTGTAAACGAGGTTTGCTTCTCAGTCATTGCTCTATAGGCTTTTGAAGCTTATTGAGCATGAGCATTATTGCAAATGGTGTATTCCATAAGAGTGTCATGTTATTTTGTTATCTTCAGATATTACGGCGTTTACATAAAAACGGTTAAATAGTTCCGATGTCCAAGTATAATTAATTATTTATGTCTATTATATATTATTATTGTAATCATGTCTTTGGATTTCCAATAAATGAGACATCACTCTCTTATAATGGAACTTAAAGAGTTATGTTGTTTATAATGATTGTCCAGTAATATAATTTTAAATTTTGGATATATTTCTTTTTTGTATTGTTACTTATTGCCATAATCCTATGTCTTTGAGTTAATGAGAAATATCTAAGGGTCCTAGTGAACGTACCACTGCATGTAAAATATGCATATAAATGTCTGTACTTTTTGATTAAATTGACTTAAAAGTATGATTTATACTTTGTTTCAAAAGATTTCTGGCCTCAAAATTTGTCATTAATTTCTGCTTGATCCTTCCTTGTGTTCCTGAAAGAGAAGTCTTGACAGACAGACTTACGGGCAGGCAGTTTTTCTCCTTATGTAGTACTGAACCCTAAAAAAAATAATTAATTATTTATCGACCACCAGAGTCCAAATTTAAGTAATTCCTATATTTCGTATTGAAATAGTATATTCGAATTTGTGTTTGCTCTATTTTGTAATGTATTTTAATAAAGATAAGCTTCCGTTAATATATTTCTCGCGTAACTTCTGTGTTAACAGATGCCAATCAAAGATGATGTACTTTTCTTGTATTGTTGTTTCGCTAAGCAGGTAAAATCTCATTGCAACCGAAAAAAACTGGGTGTCGTAATGCGACACACTGCTAGAGTATACTCCTTAACAACGAATATGGTACTGAAACTAAAGGTGTACAAGACAAATATGCGCGGTAAAGCGTAAAGAGTTACGCTATCAAAATCATGATATTATCATACATTTATACTTCCAATTTTTTTATATCGCTGCCCTAGCGCTTATTAAGAAACAAACTCCAAAAACAAACCCCTTTCTAAAATGCATTTAATATGCAAGATTAATAAAAATCAACCAAGCATAATACTAAAGTCAAAATTCGCAAAAATGCCAAGTAAAATCAAATTTTGCTCCAATCATCTGATTATTTTTAAAAAACCAATTTACTGTAAGGTTAGCCAATCGGAGGTGGGAGCGCTCTTGGAATATTCTTGATTAAGCTCAACGGCGAGAATTCGCAGCATAATGACGTCATTTTTCGTCACCCCGCTGCTGGTTTATCGCCTTATTAAAGCTAACGCTATAAAATAAATATCGCGCTGTCTTCGCTTTAAGCGGCATATTAAAAATTTAAGGTAAGATTGGCTTTTAGATACAAAAAATCATAAAAGAATTCGTGCGTAAAAGAGTAAATGTAAAAAGTTATGCCGAGGACGAGGGTTTGTCTTATTGATGTTTTGCTCTGTAAATAATAAATGGCAGCGACGACATGTTCGAATCATATTTTAAATGACTTCCTGGTCATTGTTGCTTTGCAGCCAAATTGTGCCGGTACGATCGCGTGATTGGTATCGCGCCTTAGAAAGGTGGCTATTCTCTCGCGTTAGGAGCAGTTTGTAAGCAATGTGTGGCCCAATGAGAGCTAACGGTGATCCTTCACTTACTAGGCGATGTAATGTGACAGATGATTCTTCTTACATTTTTCTACTATAAAAAAGATTCATTTAAAAAAATGTACGTAACATACGATCAAAAAGTCGTCGAAAATACTGTTAGATGTGAACCCACAAAATGGCCTAGAAAAATCATCAACACCAAAGCAAATAGAAGAGGGGAAAACCAAGTTATTAGTATAAACAGGGATATTAATAGCTATTTAGGTCAACGGGTTAAAAGCATCGTTTTAGCAAAGTGAACCTCCTTATAATAATCCCCTTCGTTTAAACATTACCATAGAGTATTAGATTACTTTATGCGCCGGCATAAATGTTAGTAATATTACGGTAAATTACGGTAATAAGGCTTTTTACGGATATTAATAAACTCGGCAGCGGTTGAGATGAGTGAATTACAGCGGCTGTGTAAAATAACAGATTAATTATGTAGATTTGAATGCGTGAACAAATTGAATTCTCCCAAAAAATAATATGCGTATGTAAATCGAATTGCCTCGATTTTGATTGTAAGAGGTACCGTATAGGCGACCGGGGAGGTACCTTTCGGCCACGGTCTTAATGTGTCTGTGCTATATTACGTGTTTTGTGAGGGTTTTTTTAATTTGGGGGTTGTGGTTATAGAAGCCAACGTCCACATCTGCACAACCATTAACCATGTGATTGTTCACGGGCGTTATTAGTCAAGAAAAGCCTCTGATTGTTCCTGGGAAAAGATGTGAGCAATAAGTATAAAAATACTAATCCTAATTTGGTTTATTAGAATGGCTAGGAGTTTTACAACAATTTGCAAATATCTACAAGAGGTTATTAATACTTTTTCCCATCGCGTTCAAATAAAGAATGTTGTGATTTAGTCGAAAATATATTTTCTTTATCTGTCCGTCTTTAAGTTGGGTACAAAAAAATCAATGCTGCAAAATCAAAAGCGTGGATCATCGGAAGTAAGCGTATTCAACCTTTTCTCGGTAGAAGTGCACTCGCTCCAGTAAAATTAGAGAATTTAGGTGTAATCTATTATATCTATTAATATATTATTTATTACATATAATAAAACTGTAAAAGACTGTTCTGTCTGTGTCTTGTACGGTTTTCACACAAAACTACTACAAAACTATTTTGATGAATTTTTTTTTATTATATAGATTGTCTT
>LUGF01040697.1:373305-401988 GCA_001625245.1 Calycopis cecrops | reverse complement strand
ATTGATAAAAAATTGTCTTGGAATTCTCGCATCATAAAATACATCAGCCTAAGCACTCACTAAAACGCCTTCAATATTTCTTGCCTTTTTCGATAAAAAGTTTATTTAACTCAACCGATTCTTGATTATGCAGGCGCTGTTTGCCTGGATATGACAGAAGAACATTTAAATAAATTAGAGCACCTGCAGAACCTGTGCATTCTCTTTATTTATGGACTAAAAAATATCATCATGTATTCCAGGTTCGCAGGGAAATGAAATGGACCTATACGGCAGCGTAGAAATTTCAGAATCCTTTGTATCCTCTCTTCAACGTTCTCTCTCTGTTCTTCTTCCTCCGCTCTCGTTTCTCTCTTGTCCATCTCGAAGATTCATCCTGTCGATCTCATAGACGTACCATTCTCAAAATACCTATCAACACGAAACTCTGAAATTTCTTGCCGTATGAAATACGTAGTAACAATTTATGTTTAATAAAGGCTTAATTCATGTGTCAATTTTCTAACAAATCTCAAGTGTTCGCTCCTAACTTCGAGGCGCCTAATGGTTGAGGACGATATAGAGTCTCTTTAAGACACAGTCCCTTCTGCTTGTAGACAAATTAACAGCAGAGTCATGTGTGGGAACCATTAACTGACCTCCATATATCACAGGAACCCCATCAACAATCCCTTCGTCATAACCGTTAGCCACCTAATGATGGACATAAATGACCAGCGACGCATAAAACATTTCACTAATCTAAGGTCAAAGCGGCCATATTGTCTTTTGCTTAGTTAACATAATATTGCGACAGGGTTGCTATTCAGTAAAACATACTCTTTAAGTGATATAAATTGAATATGTACTTTAATTTAGTCCATTTTTCCTTTATTTTCAGCAGTAATGAAACTTTTAAGTTAATTAAGTATATCGATTAATTGATATTGTAGTAACAAAATCGCGTACCCACCTACTCTGACAAAAATAGATTTTCTAATTTGTTCGTTCTATTAATAGTAGGCCTCTATCAAACAATACTAGGCCTATTATTAGAAAGGGTCGTTTACGGGAAGTGGTTAACAGTACAAATAAGAGAATATATTCTACACAAAACACCTATACCGCCCAATATCGATATTTACATAATAATATGTTACACTTGATATACTTAAAGGAATATTGAACCTAGTTGACCTTTAATCTCGTGGAAATCTTTATATAAAATCTTCATCCCTGAAAAAATATTGGATTCGGAAAGATGTCACAAAATGGATCTCAGCTTTCAGGCTATCTTCAAAAGTAATATGTCATTTGACGGGTTAAAGGATAAGAAGATGGCCTATGTACACGATAGGGTGGGGTCCTCTCTGGGGAACGCAACTTTTTTGTTTTATTTCTTCATCAAGTGAAACTAAAGTATAGTCGATCTGTTTGGGGTTTTCTTGTCGTTTCTTAAATCTACCGCAAAATAAATTTACTTTTAGATGTAATCAACGACATTATTTCTACTAAACTACTTTTGGATACTCTATAATCAATATTCTTGGATGCATGGATACCGTAGAATCTTTTAAGTTTGATAGTTGACTCTAATGTTCGGTGTTTATTTAATAAGATGCATGAAATTTGATGAAAATAAGTGTGAATTTGTCGTCACGTCATTTGCTATGGCGATAAAAGTTAAAATCTTAACGACATATTTCAGTAAGAGCTCTGAACCCTATTGCAGCATGGCAATTGAATCGAACAAGCACGAAGAGGGACATACTTGTGAGATGATATTGTCAGTTATATTACAATTTACGTATATAGATACGTAGAAAAAAAACTGAAGTAAATTTTTCACCATTAAGAATTTCTTTTCTAAATTCTAATGGAAACTACACATCATTTCAGAGGGCCGTTTTTTTTAGGTTATTTTCAAACCGGTTAATTATCACTCTCAAACTGCTTTTCTATTTTGTATTCCGATGTACGACCGAGTAATTAAAAACTTCTTACCGCTTGACCCAATAATGTGCGCAATAAAAGTACAAAATCCACTTAAGATAGAGGTAGTAGGATAGTAATAACTAAAAAATCTAAGTCTAATGAGATTGTTTTGACTTTTTTTCTTCGAATATACTTTACTCTGAAATTGCTACTTATGCCATACTTCACTATATTTGTGTTTTCATTTCATTCTTAATTATGACGTACTTAGGCTTACCACTTGGCTTTTTATAGTTTAGGGGACAAACGAGCAGTTGCCTGGTGATTTGTGCAGTGTGCTGAGAATTGCGATAATTTTCACTACGACTGTCAATTTTTTAAATAAAACAATATGATTCACACAATTTTATCCAGAATTTGTTATTTCATATGATAAATGATAACAGCTACTATAACATTAATATAGCTTTATCTATATATTAATACGTGAAGCAAAAACTTCAGGTAGGTACATTTTTACGAAAATTGCGCGGACGCAGGAGTATGAAATTTGGCACACTTAGATATAGCTTACGTGTAAGAGAAGTGCAGAACGCAAAAAAAAATAATTATAATAGTTAGAAAGTACTTTAATTTAATAAATAAAACTTTACACACATTGCCATGCATTTGACACATAGATATATGAGACACACGTAATTATTGATGAAGTTTCTATCTTCTATGGGTTAGTAAAAAAATGCTGGTTTCTATATGTCTTTTGCAAATGTTGAAAAATCTACGTCTAAAGTGTTTCACTTACTTCAAATTTCGATCTTCGCAGGATCACTAGTAAAATTAATTTTGAATGTGGCATCATGTGCGAGCGAGATGAACCTGCAGGCTCAATTCGACAGCAACTCCATCTCTTGTAATATGTTATGTATGTGCTCGCTACTCTACAAGCTAAAAATATTGAATGGACTTGGATGTAATGCAGCACACATAGATTGTACAATCTGATATGTAATAATATTACTTCTCGTCCCGAAAAAAATGAATAGTACTCTTGGGACAGATTTCAAGCGCACGGAGCATTTTTATAATTCTAAGTATAATATATCTTACTTACCTCACCGTTCCTTGTTTTCATGTATTATCTACTTACGACTATCATCACATACTCCCCTTACGAAGTGCCGTATCTCCTCTGGCTTGCGTTATCTAACACTTACGACTATTATCACATACTACCCTCACGGAGCTGCATCGTAAAGAGCAGCACGTTCCATTTTGATAGCGTCGCCATTCTCATGAGCATTGCGCGCTGTAAATTCCTCCATTAATCGAATTTTTAAGCACCCCGTATAAAAGACGAAAGTGCTATAAATTGTTTTATAGTAATTCCAATACAGAATGTCATTGTGATTTCCAACATATTGCTCTAGATATACTGGGAAATATATTTATATTTGTATGTTTATATATTTTACTAGCTGCGCCCCTCTGTTTCACCCGCGTGAGTTTCGAAGCCGTGGAAATATCGAGATGAAAAATAGATGTTGGCCGATTCTCAAACCCGATATGCACACAAAATATCATGAGATTCTGTCCCACAACTATATTATTAGAACGATAACCTATATGAACAGGATACCTAAATCGTTCTTTAATTTAGGCGCAATTCAGCTGCAGTACAACAACACAGGTAGTATTGTTGTACTGCAGCCGAATTGGGCCTTGGTAATTATAACCGGTCATATACCCAACTACCTAAGTAGATCGCATTGTATCTAATAAACAATTTTCTTGTAGACCATGAAAAGGCGCAACCTAAATGGATGCACAAAAATCTTTAAAATTGTTTACATTATACCACATTCGCCATAATTTAACTGTAATAAACAATAATAGACATTAAGATACAGTTGTTATTCCCATTCGAGAGTTTTTCTTCTTTCTTTATATCTCTATGATTTCCATGGATATTTCCATGTGGATTATTAGTGAGAGAGAGACAGAATTAATAAAAAAGGCACACGCTACAAGAATGTAGCAACCCTGCTTCAATATAAAATAAGTCGTTGCATAGTATATTATGCTATGCCTACATGCAATCAATATTAGATCTATATTTTCCTCGATCGGATTAAAAACGAATAATTTGCGAGTAATATGTAATAATTAAATAAATCTTGACGTTTGTAACCATACTCCTCCGAAACAGCTTGAGCTATTTTTATGAAATTTTCTGTAGGACTGAGAATCGGTCATAAAGCACATTTCAACTTTTTATTTCGTTGTCTCCGCGAAAACAAAATTTGAGTGCGAGTGAAACCACGTGGCTCCTCTAGTATTAGATAAAAAATTGAATTATGCATAAACAACGTCGACTTCAAAATATAATGCCATTGGTAATTAGCTTTGCAGAAAATCCTTTCAACTTGTAGAAATACAAAGAGATTCAATGAAGGCTTTTATGAGAAAAGCAAAAATACAAAGCACATTATTTTTTATACTCAGGGCTCTATTTTCATTAAAAGTTGTTGAGAATTTTAACATTAGAGAATATTTGGCTGTCTTAACAGGCTGTCTAAATAATAAGTTGTGCAAGTCTTATTAAAACCGACAATAGGTTCAAAATCGTACTTTCTGAAATTTTGTTTCAGTTATACTTACGTAGAAAATGCACTGCACACACTATAGTCGTAATAAGGCTAGTCATTTTTATTGGTCTGACTTGGAAAAGAAACGCTCTGCAGTTCTTTTTCGTTGCATCTGATTTATTTGTAATATATTATATGTATTTACTTATTTTATATTTTTTTACAAGTATCGTTTTAAATTTTATAGTATACAAGTAAGAAATGCTGTTACCATGACCATGTGCGCAACTAACCTAAGAAATCACATTAAAAAAATATTTAATTGTCATTAAAATGAAGCTACTTCAACAATTAAATCGCAGTTGAAACTGTTACAAAAGTGTATTACGCTTTCAAAAACAAACAATACAAAATAAATAAAAGCGAATAATAATAAATTTACATTTGAACATGTGAATTGCGTATAATAGTCACATGTGAAGCCGTTATCGTTGCCATTTTGAGAAAGTGAAAATTGGCCGCCATCCAACCTGGCGCTGTAAAATATTGTTTACAGTTTCCTTTATAGTATGAGCCGCTACAAAACTAGGTATTAAGCAAATAAGCGCTTGCAGCTCTCTCGTGTTAATTTTAAACTTACCGCCGTTAGAAATAGCTAAAGTTCAACCTTTAGCAACAAACATTGCTTCGAAATATTTTTTATTATTATTATGATTATCTATGAAGCCTTTTTTAAAATAAATTACTATTGTCAAATAGTATACATTTCTTCAAAAAAGCAGTTTGACGATAACAATTTTTTTTTTAGTTTATTTTACTATTTTTTTATTTATCTGCACATATCTGGTTCTTTAAAATGATATCATTATAGTGCAGCTAACGTCCAATAATCACTGTAACAAAAATTGGCCTAAGGTGTTCGCACATTACATCGACTCCACACCGACTCGACTCCAACTCAACTCGACGGCCTTCAAATGTAAGCGATCTGTTTTAGCGGACAAAAAAGTCCGCGGACAAAAATACCTCGTCTGCGCAGGCGTTTGTGTTTCTTAATCTCTAATCTGGTTAGATTTTTTTTATATGTCCCGTCATAATTTAAAATGTCCTGCCGTATAACATCACACTGACGAACTCTACAGTCCCCCGGTTCAGCACCATTTGAGCTGCAGAACATAGAATTACCCTCACAAGTGTTGCAAATTACACAAAGATCTTATTTCTCATCTTGTAACTTCTGACCTTCAATTTTATTGACTTAGCATTCGTTTCGAAGACAACACAATAGCAGATGCTCAAATACACAGTGTACATGCTCTAGATGCTACAAATGTAGTGCATTTATTATATAAGGCGTGTGCCACTTTACTATGGAGGGTATATTTAAACTGCACCCGACATCGCGCACGTATCAGTCGGACGTGCATCAACTTTAATGAGGGATTTCATTTCTTCGCCTTCAAACTTGATCCACTGTTAAACAAGGAAATGCACTGTTGGAACAGGGATATTATAGACTATATATATTAAGAGGTAGTGCCACGCTACATGCACGTAGCCGAATCATCTATATCAAGCCCGACGTTACAGATACTTTACAGTCTCTACTACTACCTCTTTCTGAAAGCTATTTACTTACCGTAAAGAAAATCCTTAAAATAAAAAAAAATGGAAATTATTAATCTGTGCATTCTCCTTCGCAGCAGGAAGTAATATTCTAAGTTGATGCGCAGAAAGCCCTGTTCCAATTTATATGAAAAGCTAATTTCTCGGCCCAATAGGTAATTCTGTTGGGATAAACGAATTATTTTCGCTTATTCGCCCCCATACGGCTTATTTTATAAGGTCAGGTCACGTAGTTGAGTGACATTGTAACAATTTATAAGACTTTACTGGGTGGGTGGGTTATACCCGTTGTCCTACGGCGTAGTAAGGGTAATGACTTCGGCACTCTATTCTTTGTATAAATACATGCCTGTCTATTCTGGTATGGATTCAAAGAAATTAACCATCGCAGCGTTTTTGTTTATTTACCAATAAATCTTGCAAAACTCCATACTCATATCAAGTGAAACCTCTACGTTTGATATGTTTTTTAATAAAAACATTAGTTTAAATTTGAATGAAAGAACGAAAATTTTCCTTCTTGACAGGATAAAAGATTATTCTATAAGATTTTTTGGAAGACTACGTAATAGAATGGAAGTATATCGAATCGGTAGATAGGATTAGATTTTATAGTAAAGACAAATGTATATTTATATAAGATAACTCCGAAATAAATATTAATAGTATTTCCAAGTGTTTCTATTTGTTAATACTTCACCCAGCTGGGATAGAAATAAGTAGGCAGTAATAGTCTAGGGTTTTTAGGGTTTTTAGGTAATGCTGCCACAGAAGTGAACTACGCCCCCGTGAATAATCTACAGCAGCATTAGCAGTATTACAGTACCTATAACCTAGATTGAGAATGGCAGAGACCATAGAATATCGCTGAATAAGGGGAAAAGTCGAAAATACTACTCCAATTTAGTGAGAGGTTGCAAGCTCCTTCTTAACCTAATTGGGCCACCACGAGACCCACTCAAATGATACCATCGCAGAGACAGTCGATAGCTATGCTCTCGAGCGCTTTATTAGTTTCCGGTGACCCATTTTGTTGTTGAAGGAAAGGAGGGCAGTACATCTACATTTTAGTTATTCAGATGTGTATAAGCTTCTGTAGTCATAAACAGACTGACAATAAAGAGACTATTATCTCTCTGACAAAGTATACCTACTTATTTTAGTTTAAAGTTTTTTTTTATTACAATGCATATTATTTTTATTTCCTGCCAGTGTTTACAAATTGTAATCATCGTGTAACATTATGAAGTAAAAAAACAACCTAAAATAAACAAGCGTCGATATCGAACGAAATTCAAAATATCTCGCGCGCGAGGCATCAACGGGATCATCCGATTTTTTATGACCGCTCGTGCCGGGCTACGGATGAAAAAAGCCCAAAAATATACGAGAATAATATTCGGAATTACGACCAATAACCGATGAATTAAGCCCCGAGTTCGGATATAACGGAAGCGCTGCGGACGCGTGCGTTTTGTGCCTTCAGATCTGCTGATGTCTCTAATGTTCAGACTCCATATAAAATTGACGACATTGCTATAAAATGAACCAAGATAATATTAATGATGCTGGCCTTTTTGTTGTGGCACGTACAAACATACATGTGTGTGGGAAGTGAGGACATGGCGCGTGTCGCGACACGGGCGCGAACTTGCTATCGGATTTATTGTAAGGATTTATTCAATTTACTTCGTAGAGTTGCTGGTGAAATGTCATTGACAAATGCTGATAATAATGTGAAACTAATACGTTTGTCGACACACCTGCTCAGATTTTTTTGATTGTCTATAATTATATATCTTTGCCAATATTACAAGGAAAAGTTTTGTATTTTTAGGCCATGCAAAGATTTGTAACGAATACACTCAAAACAACTGGACCGCAATTCTTTCACCGTTAGAATGCAACATTGTCCTTGAGTGACATATCCTGCAATATATTAGTTTATTACTTAACAGAAAAAAAGAACAGTGCAAACCCTGGGCGGTCCGCTAGTATCAAATAATTGTCTATTTATAATTATTTTTTTATTTTCTCTTGTGTACTTTATACTCGTAGGACGATGTGATGGCTTAGCGACGAAGTCCTTTTGTAATAAAATTAAAAAAAAAATAGTATCTATGGCTTAAAGTTACGTAACGATATAAGCCGATTGACAAATATAATTAATGTAAAGTGTATCACTATAATTTGTTTTAGACTAGGAACTAGGACTAGGAACTACACTTAAATGAAGGTCCGATTCATAATAATGACATTCCTTTACAGGTAATATACAGCTGTTTTACTTGCTGTTTATTGAAGATTTCACTACTGACCGAAACAGGTAAAAATTATTTTACCTATTATTTATTTAAATAGAATTATGAGAAAAAAAACTTTTACCTTCTTTCGTAATTTTATAAAAAATATCAAATATTCTGTTACTGGAGCAAATAATTATTTATAATTCAACAGCTATCTATTCAATATCCATAAAATTATAACTTTACCTACTTATAATTTGTATAATTTACTAAAATCTTTAGAAAAGAGACGCTATTCAAACTTAAATTTAAAAAAATACTGAAATCACTTTGATGAATTATTTATTCGTTGTAATCATCATCACCAGCCACTGTTGGACATAGGCCTCTCCCATATTCGTTGTACACAATTTAAAAATCCCCGACCTTTCAAAAAAAATAAAACATGTGGCTTTTTCAATAATTGCTACGTAAAAAGTTTTTAAAAAGTGCACCGGAGAGCCGATCATGCGACTTACTGTGAGCTCGGGACGTAGTTTTAACTTCTCAAAGATAAAAGCAACTAACAGGCAATTTAAGTTTTTCGCTGGGAAGCACCTCGGGCGGGTTCTGAAATATGTGGTTGCAACTATCTCCTCCAACTACCGCTACTTTGTGAACAATGCTGTTTCAATTCAAAATGGATTCAGGTAATACAGAGATAGCGTTAAAATGCACAATATTTTACGGAGCTTTGATACTCTAAAATCTTTTTATTTGATACCCCTTGTAGGTATAACTTTATCTATGCTGTTTATTATTATTATAAAAAAAGTGTGTGCTTTAAGACCACATAACTAAAGTAAAAATTAATTATTGATTTTCATTACCGTAGTTATAACAATTCATGTAATATTTATTTTTTTAATACAAAAAAGTTTCACTTAAATCGAATTTGAATTTTGAATTTGAATGACAACTTCCATTGGCCTCGCCCGATAAGTGATTTTTGTAACGCTGTCGGCAGCATACTTCCTAAACAAGAGCGCATATATAAGTTTTCCTTCAAAAACATTTTTAAGTAGTAATATGATAGGTTAATTTTCAAATATCACAACACACACACACACATATTTAAACACACATATTTAGACAATAAGTAAAACTTAGCTATTAACACCATCAATACCTAAAATACGTTCATTTAGTGTAGATAAGAGGTAGATGTTCTATAAAAATGGCAAATTAAAAATAAGTTCAGTGCTTTAAAAGGGTTTATATTATAAGGTTTCAGGGTTGAAATCACACCTTCATTGCTCAAATTAAGACACAGCTTTCGATCACGGAGATTTGATCAACAGTTCCAATTTGATCATAAATATCTTAGCAAAATACAAATATTATATGCTCTTACTAAAAAAAAGCAGAAAAAAAACGGCTGAGAAAATAAAACGTGGTTTAATATAAGAGAAGTATTGTGAAACTCTCTGTTTTCCCAGCCCTCACATCCTCTAATATGCGGAGTGCATCACAAACAAGTCATTCACGATGGAGGCCAAAGCTCACTTAAACTTAGTTTAGCCAAGTTAGTAATGTACAGTTTAATAAACTGAAACCGATGTTTTGTCATTACGTCGCAAACTGCAAGCTTATATTAGCAAAACTACGGTTAAACTCATTTGAAGTTTATTTTATGTACATGTATTTTCATTTGGCTTTGCTTGAAGTAGAATTGTGACTTATGTTTTCATTTGGCTTTGTTTAAAATGTAAATTCTTTTAAATCACTTACCAAAGTGTACATCACGCTTACAGGGTTGTGTGATGGGTGAGTGCAGCTAAATTGGGCTTTATTGGATAATTGTCACGTCTTAGAGTTCCCGTTACTGATTATTGGTGTAAGCATTATTTATTTCTCGTACAGAACATAAATAGACCTTTGTACATATCCTGGTTCTACCGGGCCAAATCGATAGTAAATTAAAGCCAAGAAGAAAGTTCTGTCGGTATATCTTCTGGTAACGCAGTTGTATTGAACCGTGCTTAACATCAACAATCATAATATTATCCTATTGAAAATATGACATCTTAGCATTAGCATTCATTATACAAATAAAGCAGGCTGTTTAGCAAAGGGCATCTGACTTCACTGAATGGCATCCTTGGGGTCGTTCGTGATGAAGACGGATTTATGATTGATATGTGGACGGCAGATTGGGTGAGTGTGTTTCAAATCATTGCTGTATAAAAATATAAAACTAAAACATTACTTAGTGACAACCCTAATGAACATTCTAAACCTATGCCCGAAAACATCTCAACGTTTCGAAGTATTCCACAAATTCGCTATAACGTTGTCACACAACAGATTAATCACAATTAGTACAATACACAAATTATTCCAAGTATTAATTGAAATGAACTCGTCAAATGATATTGCGGTCTGAATCAAAATGGCCGTTGGATTTATAATAATTATATTTCGGATTGGTTTAAACATGTCACAACCGCAGCCAGATTTCGGATTCAGTCTCAATATTTTAAAATTGTACAGTATTTTAAATATTATCGTTACGCTTTTCGGTTTTGGTTTAACGGTCGAGCGGGGTTTACTTATCTATTTATGTTACATATTTTGTGTATTGTTTTATTTCATTTTGCTAGTAAAAGTTTTGACGAGATTGGGGCTAAAGTTTGTTGCTGATCGTTATAAGCTAAGTTAAGTATCATTCTATCAGAATTCTATTTATGGAATACAATTTAATTTATTAAGACCATTAATTAATAATTATAATGAAAATTCATCTTGAGTATGAGTACATCATAACAATCACAAAGATCTGTTACTTTATTATTTCTCCGCGGAACTAAGCAGTTAAGTAGGTAAATAATAATAATAATCTTTATTTAGACAACCAAAGCCCACATTTTTAAAGTTAGTGAAAATATAGTATAAGTACTTAAGGAATAATGTTAGTATATTCGTACAACGTATTCTTATATAATAGATTTATACTAATACATTTATAAGATGGAACAGTATTGGTGCATCTTTTTTTGCCGCCAACATTTTCAGAATACTGTTGGGGCTAGAACGCAGTATTGCAAAGATGAATGCAGCTTTTTTCTCATTATTGCTTAGAAATCATCAAGTAAGATATGAATTCGGTGTATTTTTACAATTCTTCTTTACAATAATATTTGCGTTCTAATTTAACAGGTACTAGTAGTGTACTTTTTTTATTCAAAATTAGTAATTGAATTTACATACCTACATGTATAACGAAATTTTATTTGGATCCGTGTTTTTTCGGCCCGCATATAATGGAAAGATTCATTCTATTCAAATTGAATTTCGCTTCACAATTGCCATACACGCCAAACCTTATTAACTTTATGTGAACCTTGTACCAAACAAAATATTTTTGAAACAAAAATTTACCAAATAAAAATAAACTCTTCATTAATTTGCATTGTAAAAAGAAAAAAAAATGCAAGCTCAAAAATATTTTTGTATTAAAAATGAAGACGCAAAAAACATCAAATGTTTTATAATTTGGAATATTGATACTGTTTCTGTCGTAATTAAACCGAATATTAATTTACTTTTCACATTCAAATAAATAAATACTGTGCAGGACATATGTATTAATTATAGTGCACGAGTGTGCGCGCAAACACAAGTGCACTCTCTATTCCCTCATTCTCATATTCCGACGGGACCGTGGCAGTCCGACACGACGGGAGAGATCACGGGCAGGACCGACGTCTTGACGTGCTCTCCGAGGTACAGGGGTGTAACACCGCCAACTTCCTGACTCCGGACTATTGTTAGAATTGGTCCGACCCGGGACCTCACGTCAGTGGTTACCACTAGACCACGAGGCAGTCAAAAAATAGGCTGATAATAATGATGATGATGATGATTCAGATCCATCAGGCATGCCAAGGAACACCCGTCTTCTTACATTTTTGAGATAGGAATACAGATTGTCCATAAAAATCTAAATATATAATAAAACAGTCAAATTTGTGTCTGTACTTTGTATATATTTACCTAAAACTAATTGGTTGCGATGTTAAAATAGTATTAGAAAGCTTTTCAATGTTTTTTTATTCTGTTTGTCTGTTTGTCCGGGCTAATCTCAGAAACGAAACTATTGGACGGATTCGAAACTTTTTGTGGTGTAAGATACTAAGCCTCAACGTCAAAAATACCGTTCACTGCGGTAAAATCGCTGATTCCTACGGGAAATCGGAATTTCGGCACACTGCAATGAAACAATAACAAATCACTTTGATTATAATATTACTATGCTACGCGAACAAAGTCGCAGGCACCAGCTAAGTAATAAAACATAAATTTTAAGCAGTTGTAGCACTAGCCACTTCTTACGGAGTTAGTGGGTCAGTGGAGACCCGCCGGTATACAATGTAGTCGATATTAGGGCGCTTAACTTGTCAAAGTTGAATTCAAGCATAAAACAACGCGACTGTCTGTGGTTAGACAGCCGACAGCTCAAAATGAACGCTAAACTACACACATAAGGTACAATTTCACTTACCGATCGATTTATTTAGCCAAATCTCCAAGTTAGGTGTCAATTGCTCTTAACGCAAATAATGACAAGGAATGTTCAATTCGATACTTCCCGTTTGTGCATTATGGACCCTATTTCGTTGTAATAAAATTAAATCAATCGGGTCGTGTTAGTAGAGATCGGCTGTGGTCAAGTTGACAAATGTTTAAGGTTTTGATGACGGAAACAGAAACGGTGCTTAAATGTTTTGTCAAGCGGAGAGTTCAATGTGACGGATGCAGGTTCGAATCTCGTTGATGTTTGTTCGCGTCTTTTATGTTGTCATTGGATCTGGTTTGTTATAACATTTAGTATTTAATTTCTTTTGATTTTGTTTTACATAGTATAAGGTCTACAATCGAGCCGTTTTAAAGACTACCGACGCCCATAGACATCCGCATAGAGGTTATACAGATGCGTTGCTCTCCTTCTTCCTCCCTCTCAATGGGCCACCGGCTACTTACACACCGCACGAAATGCGACAGCACAGCTGTTCCTTCACGCAGGCATCGTGTAAGCGAGAGGTAACTCCCCGGTCGTACCTAATTCGGCTAAAGGCATGCGTGCAGCTTGGCACTACCTCTTACTGAAAATAAACTAAAACGTATCATCCTATTAATATTATAAATGCGAAAGTTTGTAAGTTTGTTTGTTTGTTTATTTGTTTAGTTATTTGTTTGTTACGCCTTCATGCAAAAACTGCTAAACCGATTTTCATGAAATTTAGCACACACATAGAGGGTAACTTGGATTAACACATAGGATAGTTTTTATCCCGAAAAAATGTTCCTATGGGATGCCATGGGATGATTTTCCACGATATCGATATTTACGCGGGTGAGACCGCGGGGCGCAGCTAGTGTACATATAATACGATAAATTTGGACGACCAGGCTGGCGCAGTGGTATAGGGCTTGGATAGGGGTCGCGGGTTTGAATCCCGACTTGATTATGAATGTCTATCTATGTATTTTTATGTATTTCTATAATAAAAATCTTAAATATATAAAAACATATTAAATATATTGTCCGTTGTCTAGTACCTGTAACACAAGTCCTTACAGTACTTAGCACGAGGCTAGGCTAACGTAGTGTGGATATGTCTACAGATATTATTATTATTAATACACTAGGTGTACCCGGTACCTCGCGGTTGTTAAATCTATCGTAAAGATACCATACTTTTTCAAAAGGACGAGAAAGTGCAGTAACCGTTCGCCGCCGAGTCATTAAGCATTTAGTACTCTACTTAAATGATGTATCAGATCCTCCTCTGTTGACTGCATTTGATATGCAAATCCAGTACTCTCGTGTACTCGTGTAAGGCTGTACTCCGTCGAGGGCTGGCCGACATCCTCATAGAGCGTTGCGAGTTCACTTTTGTATCCTACTAATATTATAAATGCGAAAGTTAGTACATACATAGTTAGTATGTTCGTTTGTTACTCCTTCACGCAAATACTACGGAACCGATTTTCATGAAATTTGGCATACACATAGAGAGTAACTTTGATTAAAACATAGGATAGTTTTTATCCCGAAAAAATGTTCGTATGAGATGCCTTGTGATAATTTTATATTTTCCACGGGATCGAAATTTACGCGAGGGAAACCGCGGGGCGCAGCAAGTAATATATATTTATTACCCGCCACTTTATCACTTTCTACCTAAAAATAAACTTTGTTGACCTACATGTTTAGGGGGACATTATCTATAGCACATATTCAAGATTAAACTTTTAAGATGAAATAGTAAATAGCTATTAATAATTATCATTATAATATAGTAGATATTTAAATTTGAGATATTACTTATTACTTATATTAACTCATTAATTATTTATAACGAAACAAAACAATATTGACGAAGAAACCGATTTGATGTCATTGCCGAGATCCAGGACAGAGCATGGTTGTTAACACAAAGTATTGAGATGACCCAGGAGCAACCAAGGAGTGGAGGTCTCTAATTATTTTCCTATTAAAAAAATACATATTTTTATCTCTATTGTGGGGGCCCCTCACTTGTGGGGACCCTGCTGCAGCAGCCCTCCCTGTCCTCTCTTACATCTGGCCCTGATAACACTATTTTGCAGTAAACAAACATAATACCTGCGAATCTAGCGCCTACGAGAGAGCGTAATTAACCCAAAACACTAACATCTACCTCCTGCTTATGTAATTATCTTACCACACTATGACTAACGTGCACGTAGTATGTAATAATGTACGTAGGTCTGTTATTTATCTCGCTACGGCAAGTGTATCTCGATTTGTTTTTCATTGAAGTCAATTGCAGTATTTCTCGTGTAAGCGAGAGGTGCCTCCCCGGTCGTCCTGGCCCAATTCGGCTACATGCATGCATGCAGTGTGGCACTACCTCTTAATGGATGCATTGAAGCAGTCGATTAGACTATCGATTATTTACTGCTTAAATACCATGTCACCTTTACCTTTGGATCCATTATTTTGATTTCTTATAAACAAACCACATCGAACGCAAAAATTGTATGCCGCAATGTGAAAAAAGGAGGAGTACCAGATTACGGCAGATTACGTTCTCTTTACTGTGAGCGGGGACAATCGGAACAATCACCAATGTAGCAATGTCAATTTATAAAATTAATTTCTTTAAAAGTATTTTAGCATATCTCCTCCAATATCACAGTGCTGATTGTCCAATCCCTCGATAAGCGAAATTAGACTTCCTAGATAATAAATGCTACTCGTAAATCTGCCAGGGACTGACGCTTCATTAGCCATTCAGATAACTCGACCATAATCACCGGCCGGTTGGCCATTTTACATAACAAAAAATGTGAAACTATTCAAATTGAAATCCGATGCTGGGCTAATGGCATTCACGAATTTATAAATCTGTCAAACTGTGGAACTCCGGAGACTCGCACACCGCACCTACTCAATTCAGAAAGTTCCAGCGTCGTAGTATTATTCAAGTTCTTGTCGCGTTGAGGGACTCACGTGGAACAAGACTATTCCTTAAAAAGAGAACGTTTTAAATGCGTTTCCATTTTGGCGACGGCTGCCACTTAGATTGCTTAGCGAGCGGCTTATAAGTTTTATATCTTATAATATATTGTTTAAATGCCTTTCGCCGCATTCGCATGTTTAATGAATTAATCACACGACACGTCTCAGCATACTAGCAGTCTCAAGTCGCATCGTTAGCATGATAAGCAGTGCACATATAACAGGTACTATATTACAGGCGTAATTTATAGATACCTACATATAATCTATACATATAATAAAATCGTAAGAAAGTCAAAACTGTACATTGAATATTATTTTAAAAGAATACTTGGGGCGTGATCTACAATCGATATCGAGGCCAAAAGTATAGTTTTCAGAATTTTGTCTGTTTGTCTGTTTTAAAAGTACATGGATTTACTTCAAATAATCGGTGAAGTGACGGGATACCGGCACATTGGCACTCAACAGACAGACGATCTATAAAACTACGTGAACACGCAAAACCCCTCCCTTTCTCTATAGATTGTACTAATGAAGTTGAGTCTAGGCACCGTTGACAGGTTCAAACCTCTCAAGAGCTCTTAGTTATTTGGATTCTGTTGCAACAAATTATTGGTAATCATCAATCGTCACCACATCTACAACAAAGTATGATGAAGTTTATTGTTGAGCACAATAGAGCGATTCACGCTACTTTTGTTGATTGTAATGATGTCTACGCATTTTTCGACTTATAAGAGACGGGTCTTATTTATTGATAAAACTGAACGTAGTTTAGTAAGAGGTAGTGCCATGTTGCATGCATGTAGTCGGCTTGGGCCAGCACGACCGGGAAGGTAACCCTTAAACGACATGAAGCAAACTATAAAAATTTTAATTGCATCTTTTCTTCTTTTTCATTCTTGTTACACAAGTTAGAGATATGTGTAAATGTAATAGTATATGCAGAAACCGAATCAGGTTACAAGCTCAGCGAAAAACTTGAACATAATCGAGATCCAGTGCTGACCGAAGGACCATTGTTATAATGCACGGATCATTTAACATCGGAAGACAGTGCCTTATCCGTGGCGGGATCGATGTTGCCCACGGGCGCGTACGGAACCTGCTCTCGCCTCGCGATATCTGAGATCATTGTTCTGATTCCTGGTGGGCTCGGATCTACCTATTGTGTTTATTCTCGTAGATTTATTATGTTGGTAACGGTTGATGCTTACTAAAGCTCTCGCGGCGGTAGAACAAGTCTGCAAGTAATTTATAATTGTATCGCTTGTCTTGAAGAATCTTTGACAACTTTATCATAACAATTTTTTATACGCGATCTTTTATAAACAAAGGCACGTTTTTTTGTGTTTCTCAAATTTAATAGAATATTTTCAATAGGCTAAGTCAAAAGATCGTACGCTGACTTTATGGAATTTGAAATATTATTGAATAAAGTAAATAGCTGCATACGCAGACGGATCAAAGAGTTTTTCTTTTCATATTTTTGTAGTTATAAATTTTAAGTTGATAAATGTGTGTAAACATACACATACAGGCAATGTACAAAAGTTATTTGATTTTTATACACCTTGTTTTTTAGGTGATTTAAAATTTTTATTGGTTTTGGGAGAAAAATATCATATTTGCTCCACACAAACGAAACCTATTAATCTGTTTTATTATTTTATCATTGAACGATGAGAATTTTAAAAAATACATTCGTTTTTAAAAGTAAACTATAAATATTTTTTATATAAAAAAAGTAATTTTTTCAATATTTGTACAATATTTTTAATTTTTAAAGATATATGAAGACTAGAAACTTTTTTAATGCAATTAACTTTTTTTCGATCGTACCTAACACATACATACATACTAATAATGACAAATAATATAATTCAATTTAATTTGCCAAACTTTATATGTGGTCATTTTGACTTAGTCACCAACTGTCACTATGGCATGTCGCTGATGGGTGACGTCATTAAGTTAGTAACTGCAACCCCCACGATCTACCCCTTACAGCGCCGTTTCCAGGTAGGTGTTGAGGGGGCTACAGGCCCGGGCCCCTAAGGCTTAAATAAAAGGGCCCCGAGCCCTGATATAACTTAATCCGGCGCTGACCCAGAATTTATGCTACTCTAGAGCTCTCAGGTAAAACAAAGCCAGATCAAAAACTAAGTGCTGGAATATTCTAATACATTTCATCGACCGTGTAGAAAAGATGAAAGCAGTTGACGTTTGGTAAACAATTTGGAAACTTAAATATCATAGGGCATATGGGATGAGCGCTCTGCAGGGAAATGATAGTGAATTGTAGAGGTCGCGTATTTGCATAGGGCAAGCGTGTCCCTCGCCGGGACAGAGCCCGCGGGTGTGACGCTACCCTATATGTGTTTAGGTCTGTTCGCGTTGTAAGACGTTCCTTGGTGTGTCGGCATGAAATGTGACTGCTCTTACCCTATTTTGTCGGCGGGGATCTGTGTTACATATGTAAAAAACCTAAAAAATTGCATTATTATATTATTATTATTACTATATTTAGCCCTATATCAAGTGTCCCGTTGTTGGGCAAATGTCTTCCATAATTTTTTTTTCAATTTCCATAATTAACATAGATTTGTACTTTATCGCGGTTTATTTAAGTATTATACAATACTGACTTTAAAATCTGTTAAAATGTCTTTATTGCAATGTGTGACATTCGCGTGCGTATATAATTGTTTATTTAACTATTATTGCTCAAGCTAAAACAACATCAGCGATATGCTGAATGACTGCTCTGATGACTGTCTGAAGACCCTACCGGTCATATTACTATATTATTTGCTACTACAGGAAAGTCCGTCTACGGCCAGAAGTCTCATTTAACATAGCGCTTATCTTCAGGCTCATTCTCCCCGGCCTAGCCAATGCACGACCATCCAATCGGAACGTTTGAAGAGCACTTACGACCACAGTCATCAGCATAGTTATTATTAAGTAGATTTGTTGCCTTCTTTCCCTTCTACCCTCCAACGTGTCACCAGCACAAGCCGCATAAAAAGGCACCTCCCCGGTCGTGCCGGACGGATGCAATGCAGCTCCATCTCAACGTGTGAAAGGAATAAAATGTTCCGCTCCACCGGTGGCCGCACGTGTAATACGGCCAATTACATGCGCCATTTGTAATAAGCTGCGCTAAGGGAGTGCAAAGCGCCATAACAGTTAAACTTCATATTTGCACGTATTACGCGTAACGATTGCGATCCGCTCTGCAATTATCAACTTTAATTGCCATTATAAAGCTTCAATTTCGCTCAGCAAGTACCCAGTGATCCATTAAATTCGTTTTTTATAGCAACAAGAACCATTTGGTGATCGCACGACAAATGACATCCGCAGAAATTGTGCAGATCCGAAGTAACTCCATCCTTACTAATATAAGGCGCATGTGAGAACATAGCACTCATCTGGTACATCTCTTACCATCGGAGGGTAAACGTAGGAAGTACCTTCCCGATCATGCCAGTCCTAATTTGACTCCCGTGCATCATGCTACATCTTACAAAAAATCGACAAAGTGCAAGCCAGACTCGATCATGTAGGTACGTTTCCGTACCATACATGTGCGATATGTTTAAAAATAACTTGGTTTTTAAGTACATTTCTTCAACTGTAAAGTATACATTTAATAGTTGGTGGATTACATTCTCAGTTTTAGATGGATATTTATATTATAACGAAGAAATAATAAACTTTATACACACTACTAACTGCGCCGGTCGTCTGCGATGTTTTGTTTCATTATTATGTACCTAATCTTTTTGCTTTTTGAGTTTTCATAGATATGAATGATGATGTTGCAAAGACGACGTCTATATTTTATGAAATTAGGAAGTAAAAAATCGAGCTTAAAATTTTTATCTCTGCATGTTATGTATTTTCAACACTAGGATTACCCTGTTATTCGCGTGAACTTTACCTTCACGGAAATTATCTTCCCACCTCATCCCAGCTAATAGCGACATGGTATTATCTCGGCTGGCTGACGTGCCTTATCACAACGGAGACTCGCCGAGCTCGCGCAGGCTCCGCCGCCGGCGATCGTGTCGTGGAGGACGCCTTCGCTGAGCCATCGAGAATCGCCTCACGACATTCGCTACATTATATTCCCAGGCATATATTCATCACAGATCTAAATAACTGTAACTATGAACTTCTAACGTTGGTCGTATAACATAATATAAACGCTTGTTTGCTTTCTCTTGTGCGCATGTCTATGGGGACCGATATTCCTTAGCTACTCGTTTGCCCTCTTACACTGTAAAAAATCATGATTGCTTTTTATAGCAAAAGAGACAAAGTAGAAGATCACAATATTATGACAAGCCGTCGCGTCTATGGTCGCGTCGTCCTAAATATTTGCACAATTATTGGAGCCATAGATTTAGAATGCACGTAGTGAGAACGATTCTAAATCTATGATTGGAGCTATGCGTCGAATATGCTGCTATTTATTACAAGGGTTACGACGACAATTTTAGTCCGACCTGGGGTTTATATCTCGGTTTTTTTCACAAATTTATTGTTTATTTTTTCACAATGTTGTTTCTTTATCACAAGGCTCACAGTATATGTTTACATATGACTAACTATAAGCTCTTCCTAAAAACAACTGTATAGTTCTTTAAATAGTTTGTACAAACCTCAAAATTTTCAAGAACAAAATTCATTTAGAATAATAATCAGGGTCGTAGTATTTGTATTGAAGTACTCGGTATACAAGTGACTTGAATGTATGATTGTCCTTCAAGTATTTACCCGTGTCCAATTATCCCGAGGTTCTTGGGTTGGGTCAGAGGTGACCTAAAGACATGTTTAATTAATTGAATGTCTGGGATCTCATATCTTAGATGAATAAGCCCCGCTCACTGTCTGTGCCACCATGTTTTGTTGTATCAGTACCTGTGTACTATTGATTTGAATGTAAATAGTTATTGAGTACTATTGACCTGCTCTTATTTACAAAAATCAAAACTAAATAACGCAACATGCTACAAAACTTAACTAGATTACATTGGGCGACTTTCAAATACGCGCAGTTTAACATATTGATGAATGGATGTGTATTTGATTTTATCTTTGCTATTAAATTCATGTCATTTTGTTCTTTTTCTCACTTAAGTCACTAAATAAAAAAATCTCAAAACAAAGCCCAACGCCAACATCAAACAAATTAAAAGCACAAAAAGAACATTTTTAATACCTTTGTGCCAATAGAAAAATATTTGAAACATCCAAAGAACTTTATGCTGTAACTGTTGGAAATAAAACAAAAAATTGCTTGTAAGTATCTTGTACATTTTACCTGCCCTTGCCAGATGCGCTTTTGAGGGCTTAACGATGAAGGACTGTAAACAAAAAAATAAGCCCTGATGTAGCCGCCTCCGTTTGAGTCGCCTTTTACCTGTGCCTTTGGTGCATATTTAGTAGTTAAGTCGAAATGTAAAACAAACTGATTTGAATATTTTTGTCTCCCACAGCCTCCTTCCTTGCAACACTGTATCTGTCTTCTATGTTGTAATCCTACTAATATTCTAAATGAGAAAGTTTGTATGTTTGTTTGTTTGTTACTCCTTCACGCAAAAATTGGTGAACTGATTTTGATGAAATGGCACACACATAGAAGGTAACTTGGATTAACACATAGGATTTTATACCAAAAAATGTTCCTATGGGATGCCATGGGATGATTTTCTATTTTCCGATCGAAATTTACGCGGGTGATGCCGCGGGGCGCAGCTAGTTAAACAATATATTTTATTCGAGGATTTCAAAAATCAAGATAAGATAAAATAAATAACTCAAAATGAAACATCATTGTTATAGTAATGTCATCCTAGCCGAATATCGGCTACGGTGGCCCACCTCTATAGCGACGAGCCTGCTATTTACGCAGGATATATTATAGTGCACAAGTGTTTGGAAAGGCACATGTGCACTCTATATTCCTTCATTCTCGTATTCCGATGGGATGGCAATCTAAGGCGACCCCTAATTATTATATCGCTACTGGAAATTGATTCTCTTCTCCTGGTGACGAATCCCACCATTATTAGTTCCTTCTTGGTGCGCTCTTAGGTTACCGCTATAATGAATGCGATAAGAAGAGTACTTCCAAGAAGTGAGATTCTAAATAAAGGAAAAAATTGGCCCGACTCGCGCTTATTCGCAAATTTGAATGTCATTTTAGATAGTTATACACCGCAGAAACGTTTGCATTATAAATGCACATCCGACTGATCGCCCAGATATCGAATATCAATCCCCAATTATAAAAACAACCGATAACAATTTGACTGTTTAGATAACTAAATAAAAGTTAACTGTAAAAAAACAACATGTCAAATGCCATCTATTCTGTGTCACAGTTGTCACTTTTATTAAAAAAAGTACCTATATTACAAAAGTTATACAGGTGTGCATGTCGAAGTGTGTTCGTTTGTATCGTTTTATTTCAGATATTTCTTTTGCATATTATTACATAGATATGTATAACATACATGCTTTCCATTTACTCCGTATAATCTTCAACTCTACTAAAATTCTATTTTTTGTTTTTTAATACATATAGGGGAGGAGACCTATACTATTCCACAACCTTTTTGTGTATTTCTCATACAACACACATAGACATAAAATAAGTGAAAAGCGCTCTCGAGCGCTGTACAACTATTCTTTTGCTCGTATAATGTTTAATTAGATTTGTTTTGTAATATAAGATTTTCATATTGTAACATAGAATGTCGCCAGTAAAACTATAATTTGGAATGCTATGCTAATTACGCTGGAAGGTGTACCTACGCCTTAATGCCGTCGTAAAAGGTGGTCCACGAAAACAAGCTGTTCATAAAAAGCGGGCATTTTATTAGCGGGCGCCTCTTTAAAAAATATGTTAACACACAAAAGAAAAATGTTTACCGCTCTTAATTTTTAGTAGACATTCGTGGTATTATGTAGTTTCCAATTAGTAAAGTTATATTACAATATTCTAAGTCAAGGACTATTACAACAAGAGGCTTTACTGGGCGTGCTTGTCTTGCAGAATTTTTTTATAAAGTGAAATTGTCTGCCATACAAAATATTTTCTAATTCTAGTTCTCTAGAAAATCATAATAGGGATTAATAGGGATTAGGGGGAAGCTTCTTTAGTTAAAATTGTTTTTAGGATTTCAGATATGGTTATATGATCAAATATAATAATAATATAATTATAACGTATGAATGATAAGTTAATGTGAGATTCAAAAATAATAGAACAGGTAGAGCTATTTTTTGTTCTTCTTCAACATACAATTCGAAATCAACGTGACATTTTTGAACCGTTTATTTAAAAAAAAGCTACCTAAATACTTATTTCCGGCGCTTCGAGCTTGCATTGTCGCAGTTCAGACTTCTATGAAATAAAATACCAACAATAGGCAATATTAATGATGTGCGTCGTTTAATTAAGTAAACCTTAATGAAACCAAACAGTCGCACTTACTCGTTAGTCGTTACAAAGTCTTTGTGCAATCTACGCTGCGGTAAACTTGTTCCGGACCATGCACTATGTTACGATTTGGGGCACTCTAGTGCTTAAAAAATATTGAAACCTTTTTGATACAAAAATATTGAACCAATCTATTAAAAAAATGATTTTTAATAATATCTTTTTTGCAGTAGTTATATTGTAGTTTAGACAAATAGTAACAAATCTTCAATATTTTTGTGTCACTTTCCATCAAACAACTTTAATTTAATTATGTGCAAAGTTCTAAATTTACCCTCTGATAGACATTAAACACGATCACATTTCCGATATTTTTACACAATTTTATATTTCCTCTACAAAATTATATCACTACATAGTATAAAACATTCGCTTTCCGCCGTCGGTGTGTCTGTATGCTTATATCTTTAAAAATACGCAACCGATTTTAGTGTTTGTTTTTTTAAATACCTAGATAGAGTGATTCAAGAGGAAAGTTTTTGTGTAAGTATAATAACTCCATTTTTTAAGTCCGAAATCCGCGCGGGCGAATTACGGGCGGAAGCTAGTCTATATATATATAAAACTCAAACGTGACATAGCCATCTATCAACGCACAGCCCAAACCAGTGGACGGATCAAGCTGAAATTTGGCATCCAGGTAGATGTTACGACGTAGGCATCCGCTAAGAAGCGATTTTTATAAATTCAACCCCTAAGGGGGTGAAATAGGGTGTTGAAGTTTATATGGATTTCTTAGAAATTAAACGCGGGTGAAACCGCGGGGCACTGCTAGTTGCTTTATAAATTGCTAAATAGTGATTTGAAAACGTCCAAGGTAGGCAAATATTAAGTGGTTCAACGACTTTTATGAAAATTTAATGTGAGTAAAGGCTTGTAAGAGATAGCCATTAGGTACTGCATTTAGACCTAATTGCTTACTTAGTAACGGACTGGCTATAGAAATTTAAGCCTTCAGAACCACTAGATAATAGCATACCTAATACAGTCAGACTATAGAGATAGGTAGTGTCATGATAAGTTCCAGATGAATTGGACCAACAAGACTGGTGTAATTTATCTCAAATATAAGTAGCTATACTACTAATATTATAAATGCGAAAGTTTGTATGTTTGTTTGTTTGTTTGTTACTGCTTCACGCAAAAACTGCTGAACCGATTTCCATGAAATTAGGCACACGCATAGAGAGTAACTTGAATTAACACAGAATAGTTTATATCCCAAAAAAATGTTCCTATGGAATGTTGTGAGATGATTTTCCATTTTCCACGGGATCGAAATTTACGCGGGTGAAACCGTAGAGCGCAGCTAGTAACGATATACATAGCAAAAACGTAGGTAATAATATACCTGAATATACTCGTTCGCATACAATCGAAATACACTTAAAGTTTTCCACGGTGCATTTAAAGTAAAACAAAGTTATAAGTAAAGAAGTAGTCCCGAGCGGAGTAGCGCATAACTTTCATCTATACCCATTGTCTAAAACCATCCGCTAACTTCAAGACATTCCGTTTTCAATTCAACACAAAATTAATAGCTTTAAAGAAGCGCTATAACTTACTGAGCGGGCAATCTCTCTAGGAAAAAAATATGCTACAGGAAAGAAGGAAACTGAAATGTGTAAATGGGACTCGCACACCCAGGGTTCCGCAGTAACGGGAGTTTTTTTTACAGGATTAGGGGCAAACAAACAATTGGAGCCATTTTCATGGTACCGACGATCATCCACACACTCCTCCTCCTACATTAGCCGCTTCCTCCTACATGGGCCACCGGCTACTTACAACACAACCGGACAGATGTCACTTTACGCCGCGCCGGTATCGTGAAAACCTTCTGTCTATTTATCCTTCATACAGATGGAAAGACAGAAGGATACAAATTTATCCTGGAGTTTGTTTTGTTCTTTTTAAGCTACGGAACCGGGAGCTATGGAATGTAAAAACCACATCCTTGTTACGATTTTTTCCAATAAAATCATCGCATTTGCTTTCAGCCCTCTTTAAACCGCGACCACGAATGCGATCAAATTTCAATTATTCGAATGAGGAATAAATGGGACGTTAAAAAGACGTCATGATTTTTCTTGTCAGCTAATGTTACTGAATTAACATTCGCATGTCAATTTTCCTCTCAGACAAAGTAGATTTTCCTAATATGAAAGTAATGATTTGAAAATTATTAAATTACACAATATGTATAGTATTAGTCATATTTAAGTATAAATTGTTAATTAAACATAAAGATAAAAGTATTACATACATGGTTTATGGTTTTAAGAAAGTTTCGTATAAATCTTATCTATTTTCATAGTTCATGTGAAATTACAATAAAAAATAATAAGGAAAAGATTGGAATTCGGTCATTTTTTTAATTCACCAGTAGCTATAGGAAAAAATAATTCTAAGAAGTGGTATCTACATACTTGCGGCTTGTATGGAAGGAGGTGATCATGATGAAACAAAAGGTATTGTTGTCTATTTATATACTACATTAGAAGGAGAACACTGGTGACATTCCGGTGTCGACGGATGATGCCTAAGAGAATAATATTTAGGATATTTGCAGCCCTCTCGGTGCTAAGCTAGGAGCTGTCACAAGCCATCCATGGTCGTCCTGACAGTGGTTGCTCTCTCCAGTCTATAGCTAACCATAAACCACCGTATACAACATTTATTTTGATAACGCTTAAGATTTTAAATACAACCTAAATGTTTAGAATATAGAATCTTTTTTTAATACCAAATGAAGCCGGCTTAACAATTTAAAGTTTCACACAAAGCGGTTTCCTCATCTCGATATTCATCAGCGACTCCTTTATGCCGGGTCTTGTATTTTGATTTTACGAGTACAAGTCGAGAGAGTGAGGCGTCGATGAGAATGGCATAAACCGACTGAAAACCCATCAAACTTTATTACCAACAGACTTTAAACTTTAACGCACATAGCTTTACGATCCAGAATTATTCAAAGACGCCAGCTTACGTGTCGCATTCTATTTCGCATTATGGTGAGCTCAAAAGGTTCAATGGTTTTGTTCTACTCAATCCGACATCCTGCACACGTGAAGGGCGGTAAGGGCCGGCAGCGCTCGGCTACCGCGGCGCGCGGTATTGAAATTTTTTAATCGCGGAGATTGGGAGGACAAAGATAAATTTCGCCCGCTTTTGTCTCTGCAGGATCTAATTTATTCCGAACCTTTCTTACTTTTTAATTTTGTTTCGTGATCTTTTCATTGCGCGGACAAATGACCTCTACGTTTATACGACAGAAGGCCTGATTGTGTTTTTTGATATTGCATTTTCATTATGAGTTTCAAAAGTTTGTTATGAAAATAAAAAGTTTTGTGAGATCCATATTAAGCGTATTCGTCGGATCTTCTCAAGTCAGAGTTATGGTTGAACCGGCAGTAGAGTATAGACGTTCAAAAAGAGATTTGTAAAATCCTACTTTAAAAAAAACTTTACTATATTATTAAACCTTGGGAAATGAACACATGGTATGTAAATACAAGTTTGTGTTTTTAATGACGTATGTTGCTGCCTCTTTTTTTGTCGTCTGACGTCTTTCCCTGAATTATTTTGATTTAGTGCTTTTACTATAAAGACAGACTACACCATCTTTTAACGATGGTCAACATAAATTATTCATCAGCTAATGTTATAATAGCCTAATTAGCTTAATCAGTAAAAGGCTATTAAAGCTTTCGCAGAGGTCTATAACTGCAATCCATCTTTGTTTCGATCTTCAGATGTATACCTTAATATGAAGTATATACTGTGGTCATCTTGAGCGTCATTACCAGACTATACATGAAAGATAATTACTAGATAACTTATTACATTGGAGTATTTAACATATAACGCCATATTTAAAAGTCGGTCTCTTTAAAACAATAACCACTTTCTTAAGTAAAAGTGATCGATTTGTTTCGGCCAATGTAAGTGAAAGTGAGTCAAAAGCGGCTCGAGTCGATGGTTATAAATAAAAATGTGAAACGAACAAAAGTAATCAATTAACCTAACAATAAAACACAATCAACTTAATATTCAACCGAGTTATTAATAAATCAAATAAGAATAGAATGAAGGCTAAATAATATAAATAGTTACTAATTATATTATTGAGCTCACTAGTTATTCTATTAAGTTACTAGTTAAAAATAGTTACTAGTTGGCTAGTTCTATATTGTCACTCAAAAACATTATTAAAGTAAAAACGCACTATTGGCCAACAAAAAATAATAAATATTCACTTACTGTAATATCAAATTATTTATTTTCTCGACTAGAACAGACACAGGTAGAGTAAATGGATATCTACCGAGATCTACAAAGAAATTGTAGCTTTGTTCAAGTTCTAAGAGAAACATGTATCTCTAGTATTACATACCTACACAAGAATATTAATTTGTGCTAAAATAGTAAAAAAAAAGCAATATGGCTGAACGCAAGGTCTACCAACGTCACCAGTTACTTGAACCTTTTATATAAATAGTAAAATTTATCGACATTATAGTGTACGGAATACAACCGTCCTTAACACCACAATTAATATCGATCTTTATCACGGGTACCGTATAAAATTCGACATGCATTATTTATGTACCCAGGGGTGCGCGCTTATTGAAATCATACGCACAAATACAGGCAATATCATTCTCGTTACTGCAAATTTGGATTGTAACGCAAAAGGTTATGGATGAAAATTGACTGCAGGTTTTGTTTATGGACAGTTGATCGTTTCGAAATCGTTACAGAGCTGCTTTCCTCATTATCTAGGTAAGAGATCTCGGTATAGTGTTCGTGTCCTCCCCAAAATGTTCGATTGTGCGATACGGGCTGCAATTTGTAACTTATTAACATTGTGTTTCCACTAATTTATTTGTCTGTTTAAATTATACGTGTTCGTGTATTGTGGGGCTTTTATTGTGTTAATGCTTTTAAGAGTAGCAAGTTATTTGGTCAGTATTAATTATATATTCCTAGTAATGTCTGTTTTAAAAAGTTAACAAGGAGGTCTAGCGGTAGAGTTTACTAAAATTTTAACCAGACGGCAACAGCATGGGTAAGAGGTAGTGCCACACTGCATGCTAGCATGCAGCCGAATTGGGCCGGCACGACCTCTCGCTTACACGAGACTGGCGTAAAGTGACAGCTGTGTGCTGTCGCGTTTCGTGCGGTGTGTAAGTAGCCGGTGGCCCATGGAGGTGGGAGGAGAAAGGAGGGCAGCGCATC
>LUGF01040697.1:309488-373242 GCA_001625245.1 Calycopis cecrops | reverse complement strand
CGTTTGCCCTCCTATATCAAAAAAAAAAAAAAGCAAAGGATGGGCCTTACGTTTTACCGAAAAAAACTAATTATAATGATGATAATGATGATAATTATCATACAAAGATATTATATCTCTACTGCCCTGCTAATTAATTTAAAATCGAAAATAGTGTTATATATTTTTCTAAGTTCCTTAGATATAGTGCCGTACAAATTAATTTGTTTTAATTATTATCAAAAATGTATTTAATTATATTACATGTGTACCTATATATTTACGTTATTCACTTAACATTACGTGATCCACCTTTCATTTACCTAAAAAGTAGTAGTAAATTACGCACAAAATGGCAAATTAACGGGCACACAGAATTGAAAAAGAAAACAATAACGCAGCAAGGTTCCGAGGCTATTAGTGGTAATCTTTTTACTCTTTAAAAATATATTTTCTTAGTTAGGTTTTAATAGCGGCCTTCCGTTCGCAAAGTAGAGATTTAGCTGCAGATAAGAAGCGAGATGGAGGCAAGAATACGTAACTACAACATAAATTTGTGATTACATCCTTTTACTATTCGCGCAACTTACACTTTGCTTAAACTCTTTGAGATTTCTTGTAAACTTTTATGTTTTCTTATAGCAAAGGAGGCAAAAGATATATTATAGCCATTCGATAACTACGCATGCCGATTCACATCTGCATGGTTAATAGTTATAGATGTGGTACCCGTCTTCGTCACATCCACACATTGGGCGACAAGTTAGTTATCACTTTAAAACGGTATTATATGACAGACAGGCATCTCTATCATCGTGCCGATCCAATTGGGCTGCAATTCAGCAATGTCACTACATATTTACTGTAGAATACTGAGAGTTGTAGCTTATGGTTATCCATGGAGATAAGCAATATATCAGTATGGCAGAATGAGATGGATGAATTATGATGATGGCTGCTGCTGCTGCTGATGAACTTATCAGTTATCACCGTGCAGACAAGGCTGGAGTCTTATCTCAGGCATCATCTGTCTCTCCGGTGTGTCGCCAGTGTTAAAGCAATGGTGAACATCAGAAAGAGCGATCATCACCACAGAGTTCCAAATAACAGTAAGATAATGTTATATATTCTGTAGTAGATGTCTACGACCATACAACACTTACTATATTTATATTATTTATAACATTTATAACACAAACTCGGTATTTCGTGCACATTTTTTTTACATTTCCTTCGTCTGTTTGTGAGCATTAGCCCATCTTGTATAATATTATTTCAATTTTACTGCAAAAAGAACATTCTCAATCGCCATCCGAACTTAGAAATTCACGTAGTACTTAAGACAATCTCTCAAAGGACATCTAAGAGCATGTAAGTCGGTCCTGCTCCTGATTTCTCTCCGGTCATGTCAATTTGCCGTCCCATTGGAACAAGTGAATAAGTGAGTAGTATACAACGGAATTTAACAGCATACTGTCACAAGACACTTGTGTGCTCCAAGAAAAGGCACATTGCAATGTATCAGCTTCTCCGTTGAGATTAGCCTCCGTAGCTGTAACAAAGAGCTAATATTTCAAGAGATTAAGTTACGTCTATCCAGATTTCCAACTAAATTATTATCAAAATCTTTAACTAATAAAACTAATTTTATGGATCATGTTGCGGCTTGTTTGAATATTTTACCCGTGACCTTATTAGAATATTACTTAGACCTCTAGAATGTAAAATATCTAAATAGGCCTCGATATATTTTTTTATTTAGATCTATTAAGTCTTACTTGGCCTTTCCTATTTTGTAATATGTGCCATTTACTTGGACCGATAAACAAACATTAAAAAAACTGTACTGTGACGTTACTACAAACACACACACACACACACACACACACACACATACTTATAAGACGCACCCCTCCGTTTGCGAAGGGCGAAGGGAAAACGATGCGAATGACCCTATTGTCATAGCAGCTTATAATATTCCGCTACCCTAATACGTATATGAATTCTATAACGTGGAAGAATTCGCTACTACTATATGGAACTAGCAACTTTATGCAACATTTTTATTAGTGAAAACAATGTAGCTAATAACGAAAAAGTGTACCTTCTTTATAACTAGGTATATGTAGGTACCTGCATAATTATGAATGCCGTGAAGCTCAACTTAAGTCGTTCCTACTTACAAAGTACTTAGGGGGCATATTTTGAACCTGCGCTCTAGTCAGTCATGTTTAAAGTAACTATATAACGCCAAATGCCCCATAGATACTGCACAGTTCGGTTCGAAATTAATGTAGTTCTTATTCGTTTTTAAATATATATTTGTTTTTAGCTTCTAAACATGTGAATTAAGTAAATTCACAAAAAAATATTTAAAGAAATTAATGTATAAATGAAGAATTTTCATACTTTTTTGCAAACTTCCAAAAAATATAAATACATGAAAATAGTAAGATTGATTCACTTTATCAACTTTAGAAATCACAATAAGATCCGTGTTACTTTGGGTACACGATTACTATGGGGACACGATCTGCCGTTCTCCTTTCAGATAGTCCACCTTCATAAATTTGCAACATGTAGGACATTGCTTTTTTAATTTAAATGAAAAGTAAAACTGTTTCGTCAATAGTAGGTTAGATTTTTGATTTATTTGGACGTTTTCTGTATGAAAAAGTCCGTAGAATCAATCAATGCACACAGCATTGCCGTCCTTTACACCATACCCCCAGTGGGCCCACATGAATATTCACAAGTCGCACATCGTGACAGGGTAACCAATTTGCGATGTTTACGAGACTTCGGTTGCATTGTCGGCCCAATTCGACTTCCATGCAGAAATAGTAATACACCTAAAGACAATAATGCGGGTACTTTAAAGCCCACACTCGTTTTACGTTTCCGTCAAACATCGAATCCAACTTAAATCGAATATTATTTTCAACTTTTTGCCAACATTACGATACTTTTGTGCAAACATTTGTTTTCAATCTAACTTTGTTGCGGTGTTTTTATGTAAGGTATAATTTTTATAAACAATTTGTTGATTCAGGAAACTCGTTATGACCGTTTACATACGAGGGGTTGAGGGGTTGAGGGCAACACGTGACGGAATTACCCAACCAAGACATATTTAAATTGAACCTAGTTATTTTTTTTCAAGGCATAATAAATATTATCGACTGATTCTTAGCTTCTTTATATTATAAAAAAGGCTACTAGTAAGTCTAAAAAATGTCTGGGTACAGTAATAGCGAAATAAAACAGAGCTTATTACTGCACAAATACTACGCCTCAGGAACCTTTTTTATTAGGTATTTTCTGAGCAGTTGACTTGCCTCTAACGAATCAATCATTTTTATTATTGTAATTTTATATAAGAGTAGAAAATTCAACTCCATGACTTGATCATAAGAGAACGATAGAAACATTAAGATTGAGACGTAGATTAGTTGTTGCAATGTATTATAATACCAGCTGGTGACTGCGACTTCGTTCGCGTAGCGTAGTAATATTATAACCAAAGTGATTTGTTATTGTTTGCTTGCAGTGTGCTGAAATTCCAATTTCCCGTAGGAATGAGCGATTTTACCGCAGTAAAAAGTGTTTGATGTTGACCAGGCTTAGTATCTATACACCACAAAAAAGTTTCATTCGGATCCATCCAGTAGTTTCGGAGATTATCCCGGACAAACAGAAAAACAAAACAATTAAAAAACATTGAAGTGTTCTAACACTGTTTTATTATCTCCCCAATTAGTTTTTCATAAATATATTCATTGACACACGAACTTTACTGTTTTAGTATATTTATAGATTATTAATTTATAGTATAGGTATATTATAAATAACAGTACCTATAGGTAATTATTTTACAATATACAAAACCATGACATGAAATTTAGCAAAAACGTTTTTTTTATTCAGCTTATGTTGTCCCTGGGCTCCCAGCTGCGCAAACGCCTCCCCAAAACGTCGCCAACCATCCCGGTCTTTTGTCTTCTCCCACCAGCCTTTCTCGAAGGCATCGAGATCGTCCCGACAACGTTTCCTCGGCCGTCCTCGGCGTCACGCTCCGGCCGGGGCCCACCGGGATGTTAAGTGGACCCACTTCTTGGCGTTCATCCTCGAGACATAACCAGCCCGCTCCCACTTCAGCCGGGCGATCTTGTTGTCGACGTCTGCGATGCCGGTCGTTGAGCGTAGCGTTACCTCACTCGGTCGACGCGATTGACGCCATTGCAAATCTTCAGGGATTATGGAGCTCAGTTAGAGACCATGTCTGAGCACCGTAGGTTAGGACGGGCAGGATGCACATGTCGACGAGTTTGCGTTTTGGTGGCCTAGAAAGCTCACTCTTTATTTACGCTTTCATGGACCAATAGCTCTTCCAGGCATTGTCGATACGGCGGCCAATTTTTCGATCGAAACTAGCTAACTGGCCCAGGTAGATATACTTGTCGACGTATTGTATGATGTTTCGTTCTGTTTGACATTAACTTGGTCTTAGTCGGATTCATCTGAAATCCGATCTCAAGACTTGCCGTGCTTAGTTCCTGTAGCATCTCCTGGAGTTCATGTGCTGTGGGAGCCAAAATGACAATGTCATCTGCGAAACGAAAATTTCTGAGGCGTTTGCCACCGACATCAATGTCTTTTGTTGCCCAAGATGTGGAGAGGGTCTTAAAAACATATAGAGTGAAATTATTATTAGTTCGAAACTTAACACTTGTTTAAACTGCATACTTAATCAATTTATATTATACTATTATCACATTATTAATATTTTTATTTCCAAGCTAATTATGTAGAGTTCCCCGAAAAAATGTAGGTTAACTATACCCATATTTATGGGAACCCTATGCAAACAAAAAAAGGCAAAACACCTATTGTCGGCATGTATTAGGAAACTTTCATAGCTAAATTGTAGGGATTTGTTACCTGGCACAGCGTCTAATATTAACCACAAAGTAAATTGCACCTACATATACTTACCTTCAAAATTTATAATGACAAAAAAGGTAAGAAAGTGATTATGGGTCCTAAATAAAAAAATCGGAACTTTATGGGCAATATCGTCTGCCTACAAGATAGGTATTTAAAAAAATTGCAGAGTGCCAACGCAGCAGCATGTAATACGGTGCACCTGATTTTTAATAAAACCTTTTTACGGGTGCCACATCCTATTGACGTGACAAACATAAATCTTCCCGCAACAATGGCCGCCGGAAGTGTAGGGGCGAATTTCAAATCCTATCTTTATTACCTCCGTACTTAGGTAACGTAATAAAAGTGTAATAATATCGATTTTAGGTGCCTTAGATAAATCTAGAATAATGCAATCTGTCCCTTAGGTATATAGCGGGATAAATGAAATACTATGTCTATGGTTGGCCAACCATAGATATCAGAAAAATACTGTTATCATCAGAATCCTTTTTAGATCTCTATGGTAGTAACGTTATGCATAAATTTCAATGTTTCACCCTCTTTTTTACTGTTCCGTGGTCACAACCGTGGCCGGTGTAGGCCATGTCCGTATCGGTAAACCGCGTATGCTAAATTTGAAACGCATTTTTCGTTTTTTGCAATTTTTCGTTTGTAAAAAAAAACGCTAAAGCTGAAAGTACATACCAAACCGAAGAAATAAGTACACAGGATAATAATGTTAACCTCACTCTACAGTGCCATGGAGAAAGGTGTGGGTAGGTAAATATTTACGCTATCCTATAGTAACTTTGAGACTTTTTTTTTTTTTTTTTTTTTATGGTATAGGGGGGCAAACGAGCAGTTGTAGCCATTTTCATGACTACCGACGCCCATAGACATCTGCATAGAGACTATACAGATGCGCTGCCCCCCTTTCTCCTCCCACCTCCATGGGCCACCGGCTACTTACACACCGCACGAAACGCGACAGCACAGCTGCCACTTCACGCCGGTCTCGTGTAAGCGAGAGGTACCTCCCCGGTCGTGCCGGCCCAATTCGGCTGCATGCAAGCATACAGCGTGGCACTACCTCTTACTAAACTTCTATTTAATCGACATTTCTTTTTACTATAGATAAAACACTAACCTAACTCGTTTAAAATAGTTAACATTTATCTAAAGTGTCTATAAAACAAAGAATTATGACAGGATCTTAATAACAAAGTAATACCATGTAATACCTACCTATAATGTCTCCAATAGATTATTAAAAATATAGGTCTATGAACCGTGTTGTCGACTTGGTATGTAGCCTACATAGGTACATACCTACCAAGTCGATAACACGTACATAATGTGGGTACATTAATATGAACAATGTACATCGGTACTGTTATGGTACTGCCTCAGCCTATATTCTACACATAATTTTCAAATGAAATTAGTCAATTTTATATGATGTAAATCTGACATAAGTTGTACCGTGGTACCGGCTACTGGTGGCAGAGTACCTATTATGTGTATTTAAAAAGACATTATCATACCTATACCTACCAATAATAACTATTTTCGTTTGATATTATAAGGTCTTTTAACATAAAGAGACATGCAACAAGTAGGTATCTATTCCGTCTATAAAAATCTATGAGAGGTTACTAACATAAAATTGTATTTAAGTTAAATTTAAATAGTCTAAAATTCTAAAGATCAAATAAAAATAGCAAGTTACATAAACTTAAACTAAATGAAATATTAAAATGTAGCTCAGTATGATTTGCAGGACACCGAAACAGCGACACGCAGCAGCGGGCGAAACACATTCACTCGTTCCGTTCGCTTGCTCCCCTCAATCTCGCACTGCGAGCTCAGTCATTCGACCGGCCGCGGCGCGATTGCTTGTGTGGCGTCACGGCTTACTGTCTGCGTACTCATCGACGAACGTTTTTTTAAACTCCTGTTTGTGTTCACGTGTATTTTTCAAAAGGATTGACGATTATATAACTGGATTTGGTGTTTTGTTTTATCTCTGTAATGTGCAAAATGTGATGTGGTCAACGTGCATGCAATGTGTAACGTTGCAAAGTGAACTAATGTGCTTCGGAATTGGAAACTATTTGGGTGTTTAGCTCATAATCTGTATACTTGTTTTAAGGTTTGTACAGTTTGAATTGAATCTTAGAAGACTTGTACTACTCGCTTGTTGTGTTTATTCGGTTTATAGATAAAAATAATCAAAATTTAAATTGGTACCCCTGTCCCCAAGGTTAAGTCGCCACGCAACGGTGCTAATCTTTGCCACAAAGTTTAAAATTTGTGTTCGTCTAATATTGGCATTTTTCCTCGTGTTGTTTTTCATCTTACGATAAGATTCCGAGAAACCATAAAACAATATTTTATAAGTGCATTGAATCTAATTCATGAGTGTGTTTGCCATTGATGCTAAAATCTATTTATTTATAAGCCTAAATATCAACAAAAAATTTTACGGTAGGTCACACCAAGATTATATACTAATCGTTAATCGTTAATTATCTATTATTATAGATTTATAATCGATATTAAGCATTAAGATAGTTGGAAAGTTTTCGAAATCCAGGGGACAGAATATTTTTTTTTATTTACTCTAAGCTAGTAAATCATCATTTATAGATTTAAATAGAATCTATTTGGTTTTTTAACAATATAATAACAATTCTAGTACACACGACCGTATCATCATACTAAGTATTTATCTATGTATAAATGATAAATTACCTGAAATACGTACCGCATACAGCTTCCTCAAAGGTCGGTAACGCATCTGTTTGACCTCTGGTGTTACGGATGTCTGTGGGCGTTGGTGTTCACTTTACATCAGGTGACCTAACTGCTCGTTTGCCTCCTATGCTATAAAAAAAGAAAAAAAAAGAAAAAGAGACATTACTGATAACAAATGTGAAACAGTCCGTTCACACCAGTGGCGTAACAATAGGGTGGCAAATTGGCAAAAATCCACGAGCCCTGGACAGAGTGGACTAGCATAGAATCCTAACATCCCCTGCTCAAAGCTTGGACTTAGATGAATTTGTCCTAAAGAATAGGTATATTATGTACTTACGTTACTGCTTTCATATTGATATAATGGACACCTCATCAGACTCATTGTCTGAGAGAACTGATGGTCATCATTTTTTTCATTTGCTTACATCTCGAGTTTTCTGGACGCTGACGAATATTTGTTTTCTATCACAAGAACAATACAATGTTTACATAATAGGTACATATTTACGCAAAAAATAAATACATTTGAATGTTCTTATTCGATTACGTTGGCTGGTCTCCAAATATTTGTGGGCATTTGTCCATGCTTCACCAAATTTAGCTAAATGTTTTTAGAAAGTTTTGGATTTATTGGATTTCACTGCGATCAAATTTATTGAAATGTAACAAAACAACGGAGAATTGTCAATATAATGGTAAGAGCATACAGTCTAACAATAATGACTTTTTTTACAGAAAAATGTCGATATTAATGTAAATAAGTCTACCTATTTCTTTATTCAATGGAGTAATTTTATATAAGTAATTAAGATTTTTATTACATAAATATATTTTTATTATAGAATGGGGACTTGGCCGGGATTCGAACCCGAGATCTTTGACGTGGAATTAAATGGCTCGTGTTATACTGCGCCAATCTGTCATCATGTTAGCATAATTCATACATATATAACCACGGAAGTATGCAATTAAAGTCTAAACAATGGAAATATAACTAGCCATAGGTATACAATTATAGTATATTAACATAAAATATATATTTAATGTCATTATGAAACAAGCATGAACAGTTTGAAATTACAAACTGGGACGAAGGAGGCACTTGCATAACTCTAATACCTACGACATTTGCTGGTCAATATTCGTTAGTTACGAATTGACTGCATTTTAATATCCATAGTACCTACGTTAGTTGTAGTCTCTTCTCCACGTAGAACAAGACAAGAAAGCTTTCGGTAGTCCGTCGAACTGGTAATGCACTTAGTAACTACAAGGCACAAACTACACTAATAATTAATAAGTGGAAGTATTAATATATAAAAATAAATAAGTCTTATTCATAATTTTATTTCTTAGGCGGCATCTGCTACCTATCTACATAGATTAACTGATTAAATTTTTCACATCTACAGATTTTTATGTAATTCACCTAATTAGTAAGTAATTAAAATATATAATGGACGGCATCGTCTTTCAAACGATATTTGTAATTTATATACAGACATTAAATGTTCTCCATAAACTACGATTCGGATCGTAAGAAAAAAACAAAAAGAATTTCCGAATACGATAAGATTTTTCTTCACTATTGACAGTAAATTTGTAAAGACGAAATTATTCAATCGCTCAAATACTCAAGATGCTTGGACAGTTCAAACACAAACTTGGTACTTGGCAAGTTCGTGGGACGAAACTTTATCATAAGCTACACGCGCTTACCTGTGCTCAACTCCACTAACTAATCTAGAATTACCACCTACGGATTCTCCTAAACTAACAAAGGCATTAAGATTGTGACGCCTTTCAAAAAAGGACTAGTTCTAAAACTCTCATGAAAGGCGCACAAACCTTTACTTAATCTGTTTAAAATATTCACTATGGTAATGATACCATAGTGAATATTTTAAGGACAGCTTTAAGGTTCTTCATTCTTAAAGTTTTTAAGATGGAGGTTTTAGGTAGTGTTAACATTCAATTTGTGGTGTAAGTGTGAACCCACGCGGTCCATGTTGCGGATCTGCCTGTGAATAAGTTATAATAAAATATCCAAAGGTCGTCCATCGCACAATTTGCATTTTTGAATCAGCAAATGTGACATATTAATAATACCTAAGTAGGTATTATTAATATGTCACATTTCTTTTTTATCTTGAAATCATTCTACATTCCTTCTTTAGATTAAAACTATTTGTGATGTGGTTTTAGGAACATAAACGGTAAACCACGATCCAATTGTAAATTGTACCTTGTTTTATTATAATTTACATGTGAGCATTTACATTATACCATTTACATGTGAGTACTCAATGTGTAAACTAAGTTTAGGTACTTCAAATGGGTCTCAAAATGTTTTTGAGGATGGTTTTGATATGATGGATATAAGTTTTCAATGATTTTGGTAGTAGTAAAAATAAATTGATTTGCGTATATGGTTTTGATAAGATAGGTAAAAATAAGATCACTATAAATTTAGGAAATAGTTAAATTTAATTCAATGTCACCTTGGCCACAACCATGACATGTGGCAAAAAAGAAATATTTTGTTTTATTTATCAAAGAAAGATAACATTATGTTGATTACGACATCAACGGTAGGTAAATACAATAACATAAAGTGAAGCAACATTTTTTTGTTACTAAAATAGTTTAATAGCGTTGTGATAATATAATTCTTTTCAGCATGTAAATCTCCTTTATTCCATTTATAATTAAATTGTAATCTATACCAGATTGTTTAAAAACATGCCCATTTTCTAAGTCGATACTCGGGAAAATGAAGAAAGAAAATATTAGAATATGTTGAGTTTAGAAGCTTAGAGAAGTGAGATGATACGACGAGCGAGGGTGTAACAATCTTTGCCCTCAAATTTGGCCGTGTTTGGCTTAACTTACAACCTTCGTATAATTTATTTTAAGAGTCTACGCAAAATTATAACCAATATAGTGACGGTAAAGGTCAGCCAATTAATAGTCCCAGCCAAGAAGTTTACTGCTGATCGTCTATCGAAGTTCGAACCTGAATCTCCACGATATAAAGTTAATATTATTTTAGCGATCGGGCTTAAAGCGTGTCAATATTGCCAGTAATGTTGAAACGCGGTGTTGAACTTTGCGGCTCGAGGTGTCGTGTCGGCTTGTAATCATTTGTTTTTAATGCCAGTGTGATGACCACATGATGACCGATGCAGTCAGAGCACACGTTTTGAAGCACTTTGGGAACGCGCGGATATGGAGCATACTCCTACGAAAGATAATCTCCGTAAAATAGTGTTTGTTAAAACAATTTCATCATCACATCATCAGCCTATTGCACCTAACATAGGCCCCTCTCATAGCACGCCACTGGCCTCAATAGCCGAAGGGCTATCCTTTCCCACTTCCTGCCCTTTGGCAGGAAAGATCAATCAAGAGAAATCTATTTGCATTTCAGAAATATAATGTAATTGTTTCACCGGAGGATCTGTCCTTGTCATCAACACACATTTTAGTCGGTGAAATAGGTTACTCGATTGTTTATATATTTATCGTTCAATTTAATTATAATTTAAATTTAATAAAGTTAGTTTCCCATCGACATTAAATACATAAATTTCAATATGGACTAATTACTGCGTTACATAAGTACCGTCCCATTCATCGCTGTAATTAAATCGTAAAACGTTAAATTTATGATTCAATTTCAAATTGTTAATTATTAACTTGCTCCCTACATTTCGAACGTATAGAACAGAGTTCCCAGCGTAAAAACGGGCATAAAATCCTCCGAATCCCAATTTTGACGTTTTATTTACGCCATTAAGCATTTTTAATGCGTCTGTTAATGGGTTTTTACTTAACGGCTTAGCTGTGGTTCTTATTTTCAAGAAACCGTCTGGCGGCAGGTGGTGACAAGGTTTGCGGGTGTATTAGAAAAAAGTTGGGCAAACAAACTGGAGTGATCATGACCCGACCTTTTTATTGACTGGTCGCTTAACACGTGCTACTTGTAGGATAAACATTGCTCTAAAAAAGTTACACCCTAATATTACACGCCAAAAATAACTTTCGAACGCCATAGATGTAGCATAAGAACGTAGAAGTGACAATAATTCCAAAAGTATAGCAGGTGAGGTACTTTATCAAACTCTTAGATCATTTAGTAATCTAAGATCAAACTAGTATTATGTAAGACTAAACCATAAACTATATATATTTTTTATTTAGCGTCGAAGTCATTTTAATATGAGTTCATCTTAAAAGTATTTGATCCTGAAATGCTCTTGTAGATAATAAGTTTTGATATAATGATTTCGATATAATAAGTTTAGGTCTATCCGTAAATTGTCTTCTAGTTAGCACTAAAATGATAATTCTTCTTATACGTTAGTGTAAATATTTTTTATCAATGTTATAGAGCAATAAATTGTCTGTAACATCGTATGGATGCTAAAAAAATAGAACGCTAATATAAAAAGGGTGTAAAACATGAAGTAAATTGTTATTTTTAACGGTTCATTTGACGCACGACCGTCAGGAAAATGGTCGTCGGACAGCTGTCATGGTTATGTCAGTTCTAAATTTAAAATAAACATTTTTATTAGTTACGTTTATGATGTGGATTCCTTGAAGTTGGCTTGTGGTGCTTAAATACGGTATATTGCTCTTTAAAATTGAGGTTTCAAAATTGTTTTTTAATTGCTTTAGCTTGTCGAAATTCATAAAAATGTACAATCTAAACGGTTCAGGATATCGTTATTTATTTATACATATATTTTTTATACCTCTTACCTTTTAATATAATTTAAAGACAAGGTTAGGTAGCATTTATCGATAATTTGTCAGTTTATCAAAGATTTATTACTAAAACCGACTTTATACAGTTTTTATAAGTAATACTTATATAACTTATATAAGATGAAATAAAACGATTTCTGCTGTAAATAGTGGACAAGAAAGTTCTATAAGTTTCTTTAAAACTAGTCATAAGCTTTAAATAACATAATTTAGGTGAATATGTAAGAAAACAAGCGTACAGTCAGCATCGAAAGTCGTGTTGAAATTATTAGTTGTCATCTTGTTGTACGTATAGGACAAGGAAGAAATGAAAATTTGAAAAGGAAGATGGATGCTAAAGCCTGCACAGCTAAAAAGAAAATTCCATCACCGTCGATCCTGAAGGCTCAGTGGTAGAGAGATGTACTATGTACTATGTACACAGGAAGTTATACTTTTTTACCCTTTTTCGTTATTTTTTTACATTCGCTTCTAACAAACAAAAATATGTCCATATTATATTTAATGTCATTGTCATTTGTGACTATGTCACAAATTTCAATGATTTATCTCTTATCCGTCGGTGTTTTTGGTGTCAGTGTGATAAAAAAAATATTCTCGTAATTTCCAAACGCCCCAAAAGAAATATAACTTCAAAAGTTAAAATTACCGCTACAGAGCAACACTACAGTTGCGCCTTATTCCACGATGATTTATTCGATTATGCAAAGGCATATTTTCATTTCCTATGTTTACCAATGGTAATGACTTCGTACCTACATGTAAGAACTAAGAAAAGAATTAGCTTTGTTTTCACAAACAATTAATGCTTACGTTATAATAAGTAACGGAGTCGTCAAAACTACCACATCGATAATTGAATTACGACACAGCTACTTAATCAAACTAAATTAATGGTACTTTCCTTAGCAATAAGGGCTACAATTGCTTGCGCCTTTTGTTTAAACTATTATATTTGTCGCCGATCGTGGTACACGGCACACCTGCAACGATTCTTCAATGCACCACGTTGTGCTCTCTCTTGTTTTGCTTGTGAAGGAAAAGGATGAAGATACTTGCATAAGTGTGACTGTAGGTGCTAATTCATAGAATCTCTGTACGGCTACGGATAGACGTTCTTTATTTGCATGAGTTTGTGGTTACGCGTTTGTTGTTGCAGCAAGCGATAAAAGGTAAGCGTTTTATATAAATTTAAATTTAGATTTTTTTTTAAATTTATACGTAGCAGTAATTATAAATTTTAATTAGGTTTACCGTTCCTTTTAACTACATAATAAAGTTTCGTTTGTTAATCATGCAACCAAGGGGTCAAAGTAACAAAAATTTGATAAGACTAAAGTTTAGACAGAACTTTTGAAGAGATCAAGGATGTTGTAGGCGATATAAGCCTTAAGAAGTAAAAAAAGGCTGTAAAAGTTTATCCATAAAATGAAAGCTAGTCCTGCCAGTTTAAACAAAAGTTTACAAGCAATTGAAAGTTTCATAAACTTGATAAAATAACACAATATGATATAAGCTCAACGTTTTTTCTCAACATTAATTAAACTATTTAAACCTGCCTGATATAGTTTTTCATGATAAAATTTATAGTTCATTATACGTTCTAGACTGACAACAATAAGAGAGACGAATTTTTTTACTAGAGTTACAAACATACAAGCTTTTGCTTTTATAATATTAGTTAGGAATAGTAGAAGTAATAGTAATCTACTAAAGATTATTAGAGGAGTTAGTAGAAATAATTAAAACGCCGCTAGCGCCTGTCCCTTGCGATATCGGAAATCGGGTTACAGCTATTCAGTACAACGCGCAACGTGAACAAGGTTAACATAACAAAACTCGTTCGTAATTGTGCTGTGTATTTATACAACATGCAGATGAAATTATTACTTCAATATTTATACAAAGCTAGGGCTTGTACACATGCTATCGAGTGCAGCGGAATTATCGAACATTTAACACAGTGGGTAAAGATGGGACAGCGACATAATGCCAAATACATAAGTGAGTGAAAATATTTCTAGATAGTCTTTCCTGGCTCTGTGTCTAGTGGTAAGACCATTCGTCGTCGCTGATAGGCGGATTTGAGTCCCAATTCTTAACAGTGTTAATGTTTTTTTTTCAAATAATAGACCGAAGTTGAGAAGTTGGTGTTATTATTGTGCTTAAGAAATGGGCTGCCAGATGGGCTGGGATTGTTCTGACATGATATTCCGAGTCCCGAAAACAGACAAAGTATTCCGTCAAGACATTTAAATCGGCTAGGCAAAGGCAGCGGCAAAACTCTCAGAAAGAAATAGTAGTACCTACCTAGTATGTTTATTTTTGTCCCGACTGTAATTTAAAAGCCCGTTTGTTTTTTTTTATTATGTCCAGATTTATTTTATTCCTTATTCGGAGACCAGCTCAAGTAGTCGCCTAATTTTTCTTCGGTTGTATCGGACTTGTGTCTTATCCACACTTGTACACCGTAGTATGGACGGCGCAATTGGCTAGTATCTAGAGCTGGCCGTCGCAGCCCAAATTCGGAAATTAAATTCCAAGCTTACCCGCTGATGATCATTACGAAATTTTGTTTAGAACAACAGTTTCACGTTACAAAATGTTCCTAGGAATATTGAATTCCATTGGAATACGGAGAAAAACTGATATGGCTGCTACATTCGATCCTTCTGGAATGATCCACTATATTATACCTACCTATGTTCCTAGTATACAGGAAAACACCAATTACTACTTTCATTTCTAATTAAAATACAACATACAATAAGAGGTAATGCCACCCTGCATGCTTGCATGAAGCCAAATTGGGCCGGCACGACCGGGAAGGTACGTCTCGCTTATACGAGACCGGCGTAAAGTGACAGCTGCGCTGTCGCGTTTCGTGCGGTGTGTAGTAGCCGGTGGCCCATGGAGGTGGAGGAGAAAGGCGCATCTTTATAACCTCTATGCGGATCTATGGACGTCGGTAGTTATGAAAATGGCATCGTGCTCGTTTGCCTCCCTATACCATAAAAAAAAATATTGTATGTTATCGAACTATAAATAATAACTGTTTCTTCATTTATTATAAAGAAACAAACTGAACCAGGAAATCGAATTTTATAAAAGCATCACATACATTTCTTTTTCTACCCTATCTTTAATACGCCTACGTACACTTTTTCCAACATCAAACGACTCTTGTTCTACAAAAATAATATGCGAAAATCGTAGCATGCGTGTGCACGCGTAAAAAGTTTTTCGCAAAAAAAAAAATGTAAGAAGCGCGGCTCTGGGGGTAATCGAGTGGCAAGCAGCGAATGTAGAGAGCGAGCACGTAGGACCTACTTATCAGTGGCGGCTCTGACGTGGCCCGCAAACAAACGACGCCTTATCACTGTTACCTTGGGGATTTTGCGTTTTTATACGTCTTGTACACTTTTATATGTACTCGGAGTTCTCGAAATATTAATGGTAATAGGGTACTCTATAGGTATACTAATATTACGAGGTATATAATTTTGTCTCGTTTAGGGGGTTGTTTACATATTTTTTTCCTAACTGACTGCTATTGAGAAATGTTGTGGGCAATAAACTTATTTTTGATGGCCAACTATGTGGGCAGGGGTCGACTAAGTCGTTTCTGATAAGAACACAAAATCAGTAGAATTAATAAAAAGCAAATGGATTCGTCTTATGTGATAGACAAATTAAGAAATAAATTGGCAGAGACTGGACTGTAAACGTCTCTAGACGATTAGCTACTTACTTTTTATTTCTTGATACTGTATTGAAACTCTCGATACACTTGCAAGTCAAAGAGTTTAAACTTCTAAGTTTCTCGTTCAGTATTCTCATAATGTAAAAGATGAAACAGGAGTGAAAAAACTTAAAACTCAAGTAAGAAAGCGAATCCTATTTAAGCTGTAGTAGAAGCTTTTGAGATGGTGTTTATTTAAATGGTAGTCGGCTATGAACGAATGCTTCAATCCACTCTCATTTAAGGTTCTCGCATTGTTTTAAAGTTCTTATTAACTATTTTTAATATACAAATTTAATCTTTGCAAAAAATAACTGCATTATATTGCTGGTTCAAAGACTTGGAACTAAATAAAAGAACGTAACTTACTTTAGCACATTCTTTAATCGTAATTATAAGAGAACATATATATAATAATATATTATCTTTTCTTATAAGTTGTGACACACTTTCGTCATATTCTTTATTACATTTCATGTCATGATCTTATCTTTATAACATGTACTTAGTAAAATTAATATTTTTTATTAATACCTGTTTTTAACAAATAACTAATTTATTTCTTTTCGTAATAATTGAATTTTAACAAATCGGATGCCCATTATGTATGTTGGTCATTGGGGTTTTAATAAACTTTTAATCAAACCACGAATAAGAAAACAATTAAAATTGAATGTAATTTAAAATATACCGTGTTTATATCCTTGCTTACTGAAAATTCATGCTTCTACTTTCATTTATATGATATATATAATATATAATAAACCTTGAACTTACCTACCATTAGATTGTTTGGTCAGAAGGTATCCTCAAAGTTTTCGTCCTATATTGGACCCTTCACTTTATTAATGAAAGCCAATACGATTCCTTATCACTCGCACACAACCAGGTAAAGATCTTTCAAGCTGATTTATAGTTTTAGTTAGATTAGTTAACTAAAATATAGTTTTCCCTAAAGCGCGACCTGTCTTGCAATTTTTTGGAGCGTGAACACCGTGTTGTAAAATATCTGCTTTTCTTCCGACATTTGTGTTATAAAACTGGAGCTGTTTAAAATTACGAGTCAGAATGGGGTCACAATTTACATAAGGACGTTCTTATATTAAATATTCATTACTGAATTTTACAAGGTTTTTTTTTCAGTTTTGTCACGTGTACATTATTAAACTCAATTTTGTTAAGTAAATAAATTAAGAACCGCGCTTTATATTGGCTGAAAGAAGGTAAAAATATATTCAATTTAAATATTTGTTTTGTGGTGTTTATAGATTCGCAATCTACAGGTTATTTGGTAGGGGTGTGTAGCAAAATCTTGAGTAAATGAAAAAATAATTCGTCTAGAGGAAAAAACATCAAAAAAGATTGTCGTAGTTTATATGTATGCATATAATATTTGTTGTTTAAATATTATTCATATTGTGGTAGGTATTTTTCTTTATTCTTCGTCGTCAGAAATCTCGAATAAATCCGAATACTTTGGTCGTTAACCATATTCTGTATTAACAAGGTTAATCCGTTTTTTTTGTCATTCTAAAATATATTTCTCTACATCGCAAAGTATCAAATACGAATCAACATTCGTTAGGTTTAAGTACCTACAAGTAGAGTCAATAAAATTATGATCAAGTGATGCAAGCAGCCAGGTTTTACGGGCCGGCCCTTAATTATGATAGGCCATCTAATTAGTATTAGCTTATTAAATTTTATATAGCACTGGCCCTTAATTAAATCCGTCATTACACATGCTTGAGTGAATGATTGCGTGCTCGTGGGACAGTCATAATATATAAAGCGAAGCGGTTAGCGAGTTATCTATTTAAGATATGACAGTATGTATTACATCTTTTTTTAACGCAGAAGAATACATTTACCACCAGTTTTGTCGGAAATTGGATCCGCCACTCGTCCCAATACACGCCGCCGTCTGCTGATTCACTAGGGACGGGTCATTTAGGATGCTTTTAGTCTGGCCTAGCCTCCCAAACCTATCCGGTACGGATATCCCTGTCTAGCTATAGATTTAGTAACTAAAAATTATTTTAAGTAATTTCTTCCAATATTAGGTGCACAGACTATAGATACGCTGCGGACCATAAATGCAAATATGAACTTTAATATTTGTTACGAAGCCTTATGTTTCAATGACAAATTTTGAAGGATAACGCAAGTAGTCTTGATAGTGGTAAAAATATTTTGTTATCATACTACCCTTAACAAGGACGCGGTAAGATATGACATAATAGCATAAATGTGGGTGAGAAACCAGAACGTCCTTAACACGATAGCGGTTTATTTGATGGTGTCTTTTAGTAAAATCTTTGACCCGGCCACGATATGGGAGGTCATATCTCTTTACATCTTGGGAATTTCTTACCAAAGGCTTTTTGTTACAAGATAAAATTTGCGTTATATGTTTATCATTTCAGTGCATGACCACACTATGACTAAATAAAAGATGAAACAAAAATGTAAGGAAAATATTTTGAGTAGCTCATAATAGACTTTATTATTTTTTTTCACATTCCAAGATAACAAGCCATCGATTGGCGAATAAAATTCATTATAAATAAAAAAATATTGTTCATTTCTGATTAAACAACGCTAATTTTAGAGATTAACGCCTACGACACATATAATTATCTTTTTTATATCAGTGTACATTAGTAAACTGAAAATTGTGTGAAACGTTATTAGTGGTAACAACGTAGATTTTTTGTATCGATTAAGCAAGAATGCTGTCATTCAAACGTATCGCCCCGCCTCCGCCGGCCTGATGTACGTAATTATTCGTAACTCCGGCTCTCGCTCGTAATCACAGGGTCTGTTTGATGTTGCGGCCGGACTTGAAATTTACTTCGGCCACAGAGCAGCGCGGGACAGAACGTTCAAGTGCCTGTCGAATGTAATTTAAAATGTTTATTTCTTATAATTAAAGCGTTTTCATTGTATACTCCTTGTATTCTCAATTATATGTATTATACCTTTTTTTTTATGTCGCTCCATGGCCATGCCATTGCTACATTGCAGTTTTATCACACCTTTCCCTCTAAATATTACAATGTATTTGTAAGAATCCACGTGACCTAATGAGGTTGGGAAAGGCAACAGAAAATGAGACCAAGAGACATTACTAATGCCGCGCTGATAATGGCACAAGCCTTATCTGTTAGTAAGTAAATTTACCAACATACACCTATATTATAAGATAGTTGATGTATCACACATTTGAAGGTCCTATGACATACCTTGTAAATAGTCTTATTATAATATAGTGGATGTATCACGCCTTTCAAGGTCTCGTGATTTATCTAGTGACTTGCCCGAAGTGTTCTAGACGAATGCTGGTAAACAAATATCTACACGTCATCGTCATCGTCTTAATTCGGTTTTAAAGGTAAATATTTGTAAGCGTCGAAATATATTATACATTTATACATATTATATTATTTGAATGTTAGTGAAAATGTAACAAAAAAGGTAAGTATATTGTGCATTATTTTAGTAACATGGTACTTGTGTAATAAATCAATATCTATGTCATTTTTTTATTTTTGACATTTAATTTTTTATTACCGTTATAATATTTTATATAAATAAAATAATATACAATGGTATTCTTTACAGTAATATGCACAAATGTTCTTCTATAGAACTATTTCTCTAATAACACTAAGGGAAGATTAATAACAAGAAATAGACATTGCAATATCATAGGGACGCCAGAAACGTTGTTAGTTCATAGATTATATACCGATCCATTTCATCCAATTATAGTTTGAAATATCTGTTATAACAACACATACATCACAACAGCAAACATACGGAAACACACAAATAGTAGTCGTAATTATTACATGTACGGATAAAATATCATAGTTGAGCGTATGGTATTTTATTTTGAGAGCACAGATAATGTACCTACCATAATTTCTGACAATCAGGGTGTCTCGACAAAATGCCGGACGGAATTGAAATTTACACTTGTTCCACGACGTTGCGGGAACAGGTCAGTCAAAATGGATTGTGACATTTTATTAATAACAAAATTTAAGCTAATTGGCAGAAGAGAGCACTTATGGACTAAGCCAATATCGTATAAAAAATAACATTGTAGTGTCTGCAGACCGTTTTATCTCCGACCACATTATAAGCATATTTCATTTTGGATCCACGTTTATTTGCGATGAGCAAATAGGTTTTACCATTAAATATGAATCATGCAAATACGTTCTTAAAATACAAAATGTGTTGGGGAATAAATAATATTTATATCACTTGTGACCTATCGACACTTTAAAGTTTTGTATCCGAGTCTTGTTTTTATAAGAAACAAAGTTACATCTTTTTGTATCTAGACTTGAACATTATAAACTATTTAGACCCGTTTTCACAGATTCCCATTAGAGTCAATGTTCGTCTATTCGGAACTTAAAGTTAACTGTTAAATAAATTAATAAAGATGCATTATTTAGTAATTAGGAGTTACGTATTGAATAGCTAGGTACTTTGTACTTTTACTACCGGTCCACCGGGATCTATTTCATTCTATTGGTGATGATTTCTAAAAAATCTTTCTTAGTGCTATTTTACTTAATGAAAGCAACCTCTGTACTAAATTTCAGCTTCGAGGAACAATAGTTTCGGCTGTGCGTTGATATGAGAGTCAGAGGTTTGCCTTATATGTATTAGGTAGGTATAGATAGTAACCGGTGAAGATGGCCATTAGCACAACCGTGCTATTTGTGAACACCGCAGTTCAATGAATAATATGAACGCCTCGTACTGCGTATTATATTATATTCAATACTAAACACACTACTAGACATGGTATAATTTTGAACGATGTGTTGCTGGGCCAAACGGCGTGCTCGACTGCCCCAGATACTGGATACCCTCCAGTATCGTTATCTGTGATGTGTGGCGTCTATCGGCGCCGTAAACGTTTATCACAAGGGGTACATTATCTATACCTACTTGTATGCACTATTACGAATGGAGAAGTTACTGTGTTAAAAATACAAATGAACACAAAAACCGGGAGATAATCAAGTTTACTAATATTGAAATTAAAAATGCTTTCCCTTTTCCAGACCCCACTTATTCTCCATTCTTAAGAATACATTTTCAGCAACATTCATTTTTATTCGGTAATAAAAAGGTATTATATTCCGGGTTGTAATCTTTATTTGTGCCAAATTTTATCCAAACAATTTTTTCGTGAAATAGTTTTCGTTTCATAGAAATAAAAATCTCGTTTCATAGAAATAGAAATCTCGTTTCATAGAAAGAATAACAAAGATATAAACTTAATGTTAAAATATATAAAGCTTTTGGTATACTCTGTTTCGAAATTAGTCTGTAATGAGCGTGAGTCTTTAAGAAGCGATCCATAATTTGTAGGTACGGTGTAGAAATTAATCGCAGCAAGCGCCATACAATGCGCCTCAGCGCTCAACAATTGAATATTTGATGGAAGTGGGAGCTCACGGTCGATACCCTTCGCATTGACCAATCACTATAATAACCTCAGTCATTCTCTACAAAATTAATACACCGCTTACCCAAGATGTGGCGATATCATTACCCATTGTGTTTATTAGTTAATGCAGCATGGGGCTCATGTAATAGTATAATATCCTGCTTTTTGTCAAGACAGACACATTTGTGCTGAGCATATTCCAACACAGATTATAAACTGGTGATCCACGCCCCACGGAGGGAGGAGGTGGAAGAATGAGGGCAACGCATATTGTATAACCTCTATATGGCTGTCTATATGGGTAGTCGGTAGTCGTGAAAATGGTTCCGATTACTTGTTTGCCGCCTTATGTTATAAAAAAGTCCCGTGCAGCGCCGACCGGTGTCTAATAACAGTCGGAAATCAGGATGCTGGCCGTTTTAAACCCCGTGCGTCGCACATTAAGCGGTCGGTCCTGCGACTGTGCGGGTGGAACTGCTATCCCATCTGATAAAGATGACCTAGAGGGTAGATAGTGCACTTGTATATACGCACGCATGTGGCTTGTTACTAAAGAGCCCTCCATAGACGAAATCCTCTAGAACGACATCAACATTATCATATAGAATTGTTTTATAATTTGACTTCGCCACTAAAGTTTTGCTCTCATCCCATTAGCCGCTAGTATTTTAATTAATAAGTTAATTAATTTATTTGCCCGTCATTTTATTAAAATACGCGTCCCCAAACGATTATTATCGTTTAATTTATGCGCTAATTGATTACTGTTCGTCAAACAAACGGCTTGTTTTCGTTGCACGTGGATTTAAAACCCGCAAACGCGCGGAATTTGTGTGCGATCGGGCTTATTGGTGATGTGACAAGTAAATAAAATAATGCCGCCATGTTCAATTTATCACGTCATAATGTGGGGTTGATTGTGATTCTTCGCTATCGTCACTTATCAGGAGCAGCGGTGGGAACGAGTGGTGCCAAGCCCGTTTATCATGCCTGGAGGAGAGTTTGATTAGTAAATAAGTAAAGTAAGCCAACAGCTTGTGATTCTAAAATGTTGCTCTGAGGGAAAGGATGTTCAGCAGTGGACTTCTTCTGTTGCTGATGATGATGATAATGATGAAATTCGTAAAGCTTAATGTTTCTTTATAGTTTTATTTATAGTAACGGCTTCAACTAGAAAGTTGATTGATTGTGATTCATATTCAATAAATCCATAATAAAAAATGGCCACTGAAATGGAATGCTCGAAAATTCATAACTAATAAGATATTTTAACCTAACGAAGATACGATCCATCAACTCCTACTACCGTTTGACGTACACCGGCTACTTTAGAATCCGTCACACCATTATTAAGATTGTGATATTTTTTATTAAGCTGCATGGAAAATAAAAATAGGATGGCGTAGAAACCACACAACGGTGAACATAAGAGACTCGCTGTGCATCTTAGTCAGTCTCATAAGTCCACCATTGTGTGGTTACTATTAGAGTCAACTAGCTCGTCGGTACTTACTCTTAAGTACTACAGAAATGCTTCATACTAATTACTTCTTAATTGTTTATTTGCCTTGAAAGTTCGTAATAATCGGGACGGGAGAAATTGTGAAACCACAATCATGTTCTGTAGTGGCCATTTTTAGGGTTCCGTATCTCAAAGAGAAAAAAACGGAACCCTTATAGGATCGCTTTGTTGTCCGTCTGTCTGTACGTCTGTCAAGACCTTTTTCTCTAAAACGCGTGAAGGGATTAAGCTGAAATTTTTGCCAAACACGGAGCTCAGTTACATCTTGAGGCCTTGAAAATCACACTTCTAAGTTAACGCAATAAAAAGTTATAGCCATTTATGCACAAAATTTGTATGAAAACGCACTTTTTCGAAAATTTATAGGGTACTTCCCGTTGAGCTAGAATTCTGAAATTTGGCAAGAAGTAAGACCTTACAGCATACATATAGGAATAAATCTAAAAATTGGTAAATAAAATTTATGTCACTGGAAAAATCATTACCAACTTATGCAAGTAGTTCGTTTCATACTAAATGTATGCAAGCACCCGCATATATATGTTTGTCAACTTGTCGCAGGGAAGTGTAATTTTCTCAACCTCTATTACTTTACATACCTCCCGTTCCTACGGAACCCTCGGTGTGCGAATTCGACTCACACTTGGCCGGTTTTTTTTAAATGTGGCATATGGTATCGTAAAAAAAAGCTAACTGCTCCACTTGTTCTTGTCTCCCAACTGAATTACCGCGAATATTAATTGCGCTATAGATAGTGGGGTGTCATTTGGAAATGACGGCTGCGAACGTATCCCTTAAATAATTCCGCCTTTATACTGTCCATTGTTGACTTTCTAGCCATTATAACTTTTTTACGGTTTAACAAGCTCGTTTTTACTTATCTATGTGAATTGTTATTGTATTTTCGTGGGGGACGTCGCCCCTATCGAAATAGGGAGTAACGTTGACTGTGGTAACCCTAATGCATAATTCAACGCGGTTTTTAACTAAGGTGCTTACTCTGATAATAATATGGAGCGAAAAGTTGCGTGTTAATGTTATACGAAAAAAAATAAAGGGAGCTTTTGAGTCAGGCGAACAGACTAATGTAAATTGTAAACTATGTATTATATGGCCTCGAAATAAACTTCGTGTGGACATGACACTAAGTAGAAAAGGCTTACAAAGTATTTTATGTGAAGTACGAACAATGTTTACCCATTAATGCCTACGTAGAATGTCGGGGAATTGTAACATACTTCTGTACGTGACATATATATTTCAGCATTATTTTCATCATCAACAATCATCAACATTTTTTTGTATACTATAAGGGGGCAATCGAGCAGACGGCGCCATTTTCATAACTACCGACGACCACAGACATCCGCATAGAGGTTAACAGATGCGTTGCTCTCCTATCTTCTCCACTTCCACATTCAACATTTAATATCATATCAATTTCATATCATTCAAAATCATAATTTTCGACTCTATTTTGGGACATCCAGGTACTATTAAAGTGTAAAGGAGTTATCAATAAGTACTTATGTACTGCATGTGTTAATATCTCTCCTGTAAAACTGCAGTTGCTAATTCATTTGTCATTTAAGTTCCTCATAGACTAACTGAGACTTTGATAGGAAGGAGTAAATATGGCCTTTAATATTAAAGATATGCCTATTTGATAAGTAATGTGTAGTTTTATTCTGCATTATATGGTCTGCAATTGTTGCTACAGATGCAGCAACCTCATTATTATTACATATAAAGCCAGAAAAGGTTATTTAGTTTACACTTAATATAAAAGTATTTTAGATTCTAAAATAATTGCAGAGTTTAGTGTACCTACGTCATTCAGCAAGAATTTTAATAGTTATATAATATATTGTATATTGAACCTGATACCTCTGTATATTGAATAGATTTTGCATAAAGACATAAAATCATCGCGCTGGGTGGGCCCACATCTTTTACTGCTTCTACACAACACTATCAATAAAAGCATAACCAGCTTTCAAAATTCAAGCCATTATGTTTAAACTTGTAACATCTCTACTGTGAATTTAACAATACATTTTATATCATTTTAATGTTTAATAAAATCGAGTTAAAATTGTGATTCACCAATAGACAGATTAACCGTAAGTTTATGATTCCTTTATAATTAAACATATCTTGTATCTTATTTTATGACTGTCGTTAAAGTTTCACTTAGATGTAGAATAAAGAATAAAATTGGTGATTTTTATGGGATATAACAATATCTCAATTAATTTATTTTATGTTTTATTAAAATTTTATTGCGTAATCGGAGTTAAAAATGAGAGTGTGGCAAGTTTGGGATAGCAGACCAAATGTATTATTCCACAATAAAATGATATGTTTGGTAAAATCTATTTTTACCAAATTTTTCTAGCGCTATTATGGCTCTTTCGTTTGCAATACAGAAATATTGAAAGTAAATGAAAATGTTTTTATTAAAAATAGAATTTTAAAAACTACTTTTTGACAGTTAACAACAATTACGTCTAGAACCGGTTCAACTCTAGTTCTGTCCTGAGAAGAACCGGTGAAACAGATTCAGTGGGCATCATGATGTGATGAAATATCTATAAATATGAAAGTATATTATAAATGATATACAATTTATCAATCAATTTACTATAATTATCGTACAGTAGGTGGTAATAGTCAAAATTACTAAGTTTAATACTAATTAAATTTTGATACGCTCACGGCGCGGCGTAATTAATAAACTATGTATGTTGTATTGATACCTGTCTCCAACCAAACTAAAACGCATATATCATAGTAGATAACGTTGCAAAATAACAATATCTAGTATCAGAAATATCGGAACACAATTGATTTCATGTATCGGACGATCTGATATTGAATTTATGCGTCGAATGTTGGCTCTGCCATTTCTATTTAGATTCGGGTATAACGTAACGGATGTAATTGTTACGTCTATCACTAAATATAATGTAGGGTGTATGTTTGTACGGTAAGATTTTGACGTCTACTTTAAAATCTTACCGTACAAACACCAGAAGCAGGTATTACTAACTGGTCTACTGGTCTTGGAAGAGCTAATAAAAGAGTATCCAATATCTTCAGCCTTAAGTTACATACGAAACAAAACTTGTAATTGCTTATTAGCTAAATAAGCGACCTCCAAATTGTTTGAGTGGGTGCTACAAATTTAATGTACCTAGTTATATTATACCTTATAATATAATAATTTATGCACTTTGATTTGAAATATTTTAAGAAAAAGGAATATAAACCAGTCAATTACTGTCTTTATTTACATTTAAAATATAAAAATTTCAGCTGTTACCTGATTTTAGGGAACAACTGATATTTTTATATTATGTTATAATTTATAAGACACTAGCTTCGCCAAGCAGTTTCACCTGCGTAAATTTTGATCCCACGGAAAGTAGAAAATCATCCCATGGCATCCCTTAGAAACATTTTTTCGGGATAAAAATTATCCTATGTCCAAGTTACCTTCTATGTGTGCAAAATTACATGAAAATCGGTTAAGCAGTTTTTGCTTGAAGGAGTAACAAACAAACATACAAACTTTTGCATTTATAATATTAGTAGGATTTACAAGGGTATAAAAGTACCTTGTTAAAGTCGTAATGGCTTAGAGCATGTCAAGTATTGATTACATTCTTAACCTGTTATGACTTATCTTTAAGCGTAACATAGTTTTATCTAGTTTTTGTAACTTTTAATGATGGCTTCTTTTCTTTTTGTAAAAGCTATGCGATGATAACAGAAACAAAATTGAAAAAGCGTCTTCATGGTGTTCTTTGAAGATAGATATGATAGGAAATTAAGCTCCCTCTTTAATCTTATATATAACTTTTATCTGATTTGAATTTGTAATTTATAATTAATCTTGCACTTGTTAATTTACGGTAGGTACTGCTTGCATATTCCGGCGAGAACAGTATTTGTACGGCATTTTGATATTACTGTACCTATTCTTACAATATGAGAAAGCATTAACTGAACACTAGTCTTCAGACTTATAACTAGCTTTTCCCTGCGATTCCACCCGCTTTAAACATATCACAAGGTTCCTTAATATCTCTATTATTATTTTTTTCGAGATTGAAAGCAATATTCATGATAATATTATATATAAATAACAAACATAAACACAAACATTCGCATTTATCATATCATAGTAGAACTACTAGAATATAATAAATATCGGCGATGTATATATACACCCACCACGTGGTGTTCAACCTGTTCTTGTAGGTTGAAACTATTCAGGAAGTCTACAGCGATAGCTTAGTCACAATCTATATTTATTAATTGCTGGAATATGTCTGACGCATCACTCTAGGGCCTAGACAGTCCCAAGTGCAAGTCAATAAAATTATAATCCCATATAAAAAAAGTGATTATTGTGTAAAAAAATGTAAATGTAATGCATGAAAAACATAATATGTATACCCAGATAGGTATTTCCTTTAAGTAATCGAAACCGTCAAAGGTAAACAAATGCAATTCACTAATTGAAAACTTTCTATGACCGTTTAGTTATTGACCCGTCAGATTGATGGTAAACATTATTACTTAATGTGAATACGCAAACACCATTGAAGACGCACTCACTGATGCGTGGGTTTCGCTTTGAGACCAAACATTTGCCTCGGTCACGGTTCCCACAGACACGGCCCAGGGCATTAATTACCTTAAATATATTTGTGTTTATGATTCTTTATTTAATTTGTTTAATTTAAAGAAACGTGATCTATTGTGCGAGTATAAAAGGTTTTATTGCGACGTCTCCAAGCTCAAGGGCCGGTTGACAATTAAAGTTGTTGAAATAAATTAAGCTAATTATTCAACTGCCGCCATTTCCCCTGACACAATGGGGACTTTTACAATTTTTGGGAAGTTTCCCCGTATTGATCGCGAATTAGTCGGAGGCCACTACATTTATTCGCAATTTTACGGAATTAATGGCCGACAATTTTGGGTTAAATAAATTATTATTTTGTGTAATAATGTACAATACACATGAGAATAAGAACACACTATTCGAAAAATATAGCGTGATGTGGATCTCTAGGTATACCTACTTTAGTATCAAAATTAGGGGAGATAGGGGCTAGTTGTTACATTTTTTTTCTAAAAGTGGCATAACATTTTATGTAAGCTACCCACTTTTAGGTTTGTTTGATTAAGTATATATTCAAGATTTAATTTCAAAAATAATTTTACATAATGGACGATTAGAAATGGAGTTAATGAATAAATAGTAGAAAAAATGCATGTCACTTTTTACCCCATGCCTGGGGCGGGTTGTTACACCACCCGGGGTAAAAAGTTACACGGAGAAGGAAGTGCATTGTCAGACTTTTTTTACGAGAAATCACAGATTCTTAAATTAATTATAAACTATACATTGTACCCATTCCTCATCAGCTATACACTGGTCAAATGACGCGCACGCAGACACACCAGTCAACCAAAAATAGCCATCTTCTTCAATTTCGTCGTTCGTCACCTTTCACTTTACTGCACTGTTATTTGTTCTTCGACCCATTTCTGGTTCTGGTAATGGTATTCTGGTAATATCAGGAAATGTATAATAAACAACTTGTAACATTAACATTACAAATGTGTATATCTTCAACTATTGAATATTATAGCAAGTCTATAAATGTATCACCTATCCATTAAAAGTTCAAGATTAATTAAAACACATGTTACTCCGAAGCGGCAATGCAAAGTTAAACCAATAAAGGGTATCGATCTACGTGACGTAGGATAGTTGATTTAGCCGGCGTCACGGCACGTTGGCGCTAGTTACAAACCATTGTGGGTGACCACGTTTAAACAACAATTTTCACATACAAAGGCCAATTACGTCGATACGGTGTGTCGATCAAACGGCCCGCCATGAAAAATGTTTGCTCGCTGACCGGCAAAAAGGTACCGATAAAAAATTGCCCATGATAGCCATGCAGCGCGGAAATATCGCCGATTTAATACCGCGCCTCCCGAATAATGCCGGCTTTTTATTAAAATACCTATTTGGTACGACTCGTGTTGACTCTAACCATTTTTGTATCCCTTCATGTCGTGAAATGTTGAAATTTATCAACCAAGCGGCAACAATATCAAATTTGGAATTAGATATCTAAATTTTTAACGAAATATTTTTTCGAGATTTTAAAGTAATTTTATATTATTCCGGATTGTAAACTATGTGTGACAAATCTTCATTGAAATCAGATTTTTAAATTTATTTTTAACGTCACAAACCTTATCAACAATATAAAACGTATTTTATAAATAAAAAAAACGGAATAAAAAGTTTTTGCAAGATTCATTCAATTAAATATTATTACTTTTACTTCATACTTTTATTGCCATTTCTGTCTTTAGACTAGCTAAAATTATCTGATGTATGTATATCAATGGATTACTACGGAACTACATGGATTTGAAAGATGGACGGTAGTTTTTGCATGATAGCATACATTTATAAAATTATAATAAATATCATTGTAATACATAAAAATAATATGTAGTATTACAGAAGTAGGTATACCTACTACATATTATTTTCATAAATATTATTCCTCAAAGACGAATCTAACTTTATTAATCTAGAAACGCGCGACTTTCTCGTTATCTCATGTAGCCAGGAGCTTATTTTCACATGGCAATAAATACCCCACAAGGAAGGTAAACAATCTTATTTTCTCGCTAGGGTCTATTTAGTAAGAGGTAACGCAACATGCATGCAGCCGAATTGGACCGGTACCATCGGGGAGGTACAACTCGCTTACTCGATACCGGCGTAAAGTTGAGTTATCGCGTTTCGTGCGGTGTAAGTAGCCGGTGGCCTAGGAAGATGACAGGAGGAAGGAGAGCAGTGCATCGTATAACCTCTATGCGGACTTCTGTGGGCGTCGGTAGACATGAAAAATGACTTCGACTTCTTGTTTACCCCCTTACTGTGAAAAAATAAGTTATTTTCTTCCGTAACAAAACGCGAAGCGATCAGATACAAGCGAAGCCTACCGTGATCTGTGTAATTTCCTTCAATTATTTTGATTACTTCCAAAGTTGGAACTCCCATGCGTATTATGTAACAAATTAATATAATTGTATTTCCATAAACTGAACATTGAGTCTCCGTCGAAGTATAAGTATCGATGCTTAGATGTGATGGCATCTTCAACAGTTTCCTCGTTTTTGGAATAACGCAGAAGTTTCAAGTCTTTGTTAATGTTCTTGTTGGTTGTTTGTCTACATATAATACATCAATCATCATCAAATCAAGGTTCAAATATAATTCAAATTTCAAATCAAATCAAGTTTTAAATGCAAATTGTAATTAGAAGTCGCTGCAATGTGGAGAAACAAGAACCATCAGTGTTTTTCTCGTCTCTCGTCTCTTCGTCGTCTCTTAGTCTGAAAGGATAAAATTGTGATGTTAAGCATTCGGTTCTCTTTGCCTACTCCATTCGGGAAATGGCGTGAAGATGTATTGATGCTGTTGTATAAAAAATAATCACATTTTTTTTTTCAAAAACGACCACCGATCAAAACATACTGGGGGCTGTATGCAGGCATGCAGTGTGGCCTTACATTTAACTATAACACTTCTAAAGTAATTCTTAAGTCCTTCAAAATTGGCTAATCACATTTTTTTTCAAAACCGACCACCGATCAGTGCATATCGTGCAGCTTTAAGGTTGGGTCGTACTTAGCGACTGAGTACTAAACATGATTCCATATACCGTAGATCTATCTACGGTATACCGTATATAGTAAGAGGTAGTGCCACGCTGCATGCTTGCATGCAGCCGAATTGGGCCGGCACGACCGGGGAGGTACCTGTCGCTTACACGAGACCGGCGTGAAGTGACAGCTGTGCTGTCGCGTTTCGTGCGGTGTGTAAGTAGCCGGTGGCCCATGGAGGTGGGAGGAGAAAGGGGGGCAGCGCATTTGTATAGTCTCTATGCAGATGTCTATGGGTATGTAGTCATGAAAATGGCTACAACTGCTCGTTTGCCCCCTTATACCATAAAAAAAAAAAAAAAAAATCTCCCAGTGAAGTGACGTGATGCAAGCACCATGTTGCAATTTAGTCGCCAGTTATATCGAAGCCTGTTCAACGGATGTGATTGAAGTTTGAACCCATGCATTCCTAGACATCAGATCCAAATCGATATATAAACTTATTACATGTCGCAGCGACTTTGCTGACCCGTATGTATTTATGTCTTACTAGATGCGCCCCTAGATGTATTTATGAATACACACATATAAGTCGACTTATAGGTGTGTGAGTCCAGTAATATATCAACTACTAGACGCACATGTATCCATACAGTCAAGTGATACATTCGCTTACTCATCAATACAGATTACTTAACGGCTCGTTTGCTCCGCATATAAATAATAAAGTAGCCAATTAGAAACCTTTCAACAATATTACTGTATATCATAGAACAGAAGAGTAGTTAGTAGTTTAGTAAGACCTTACCTTAGTAAGAGTTAGTGCCGCACTGCATGCTTGCATGCAGCCGAATTGGGCCGGCACGAGCGGGGAGGTACCTCTCGCTTACACGAGACCGGCGTAAAGTGACAGCTGTGTTGTCGCGTTTCGTGCGGTGTGTAAGTAGCCGGTGGCCTATGGAGGTGGGAGGAGAAAGGAGGGCAGCGCATCTGTCTAGTTTCTATACGGATGTCTATGGGCGTCGGTAGTCATGAAAATGGCTCCGACTGGTCGTTTGCCCCCCTTAACCATAAAAAATTAAGAACAGGCCCAATCTGTCAACATCACAAGGCTACACGAAAGAAGAGAGCAGGCTATTTCAACAAGTCGTCAAGATACCATATCTAATAACGTTTGCTCTGCAATTGTATACCGGATGTGTCGGTCCAAAACGGATGTTATCTGTAAGACCTTTCTATACGAGCACTATTGCCCAAAGGTTACGTAATTATCTCATTGAATCGAAAACAAAGCAGACATTACGAAACACTTTCCATTGATATCAATATGTTATCTTCTATGTCACTGGCACATATTCTTGGCTAGGCGCTCCACGAATCACAAATTTAAAAGACTGTCTTTGATACATTTAATACCGAAGAATTTTATTTTTGTGAGCGTGTACTTAACGAATCGTAGTACTTCTTAAACCCACGCTTGGGTCAAATGAATATTTAAAGTCATAATTGCAATGATTTTATGTAACAGTCCACAGCCGCCATCGCTAGAGGCTATTAAAAGTTAACACTTACCTTACTGTTGGACCACTCCGCTTTTACTTTTGACGACCAGATAATAAGTAATACTCTTGCATAATACTATGGATACTGAAATAACCGAGGTTTCGATTTTTTAGACAAATAATCACTAGTTTGTTTTCTAGAATACCATGCTGAAATAAGTGTATTTAGTCCATACAATAGTAACAAAAATTCTCTGATATTTAGTTGGCTTCTTGTTCTTATATAACACAATCCAGAAATAAGCTAATACAATCAAAATTGGCGACAATAGCTGGCGGCAAATGTAGTATTCTGATTCTATGGTTTTCCTTAGAGATTCGAGAGAGATCAGTACGACAGAATGGGTGTGGATGAACTATGACATATTAGGTACGTTAGCGTATCATCGTGGTTACGAGCATACGGGGTCAATGTCGCGTAGTTAATCATAAGATTGGCATCAGCCGTCAAATCTATTGTGTCACAACTGTCCTACTTCTACTATGACATATGAGTATGCAGAACTAGTAAACTAAAGACAAAGAAAAAAGTAGAAAAGAAAAAACAAAGTCCTATAAAGTGGCTTATTCTATTCATCCGTGACATGCAAGTTTTTCCGCAGCGTGGTAACCCTATCTGAGACCAATCTATAAATGTCGTGTCATTTGTCGTCGGTGAGTTCCCAATCACACCGTCACACAATGCGAGGATCTCATTACTACTGATTGGTTCGGCCATCTGTCGCACGGAATGAATAATCGATCGATATGCCCGCTTATGGAATAGGGACGTTTGACGTTTCGACTGTGGATCCGTTACACGGCGTTACTTTTATTAATTTATTTTGATGATCGAAAATGCGGGACACGTGGACATTTTTAAATTAAACAATGCGGATGCTAAGTTGATTCAATTTATAAAGGCTTGACTGATTACTGGGCAATTTCTTTTCTTTTTACAATATTGGTATATAGAACTTAAAAAACGGAACCAAATGTAAAGTATTTTAGTCATGTTAGATAAAACATCTACGTAAGAAAGACGCTCAGTCCAGCTGGCGCGCTGTACACTGGATACAGCAATTGCAATCTCTAACACAAATTAATTTGCTTTCGATCTCAGATTATTGTTTGGTACTTTCTGATTCCTTAAACTTACAAACTATCTTTAGCTATTGCTGTAGTCGATCTCTCCACCTTACTACAAGTTCAAGTATCATATAATTGAATAGTGAAAGTAATCTTAAAATTAACAGTAATCAATTATCTCTTACATGCCGTGTCTGCGTTGCTTTTAGATGAAATACTTTTGAAACGGAAATACGCAATTTTACAGAGATTTTACAGAGAATAGTCACGGTGATGATGATTTAAACTAACATGACCGCAAACTGCAGTACAGGCATGTTATGAATGATAGAATGATGAACAGCCTAATTCGCTACAAGCTGTCAATATTTGAGCAAACGTTATTACGACGCACATAATGTATTGCAAATAAAACCACGGAAATAATGTCGGATACTAATCCGGTTATGTCTGGATATAACCGGTTATGAATGGTTAGTGCTCGTAAATTTCACGTGAGCCTCGATGTTATATCTGAGATGCACAATTAATGACTACCGAGAATATATCCTTGGATAATGATTTATTTAATCAAATGCCAGCTTCTATAACCGTACTTAAAACATTCGGAGTGTTAAACATTTTTCATTTAAAAATATGAAAAATAAAACAGAAAATATACGATGTTGTCGACTTGATATTTCGTAATTTGTATTCGGTTACTATCGGTTATTTGACCTTTTCGGTTAAATGCACCTTAATGCCAACACCGAGTACCGAGATAGAGGTCTATGTACTCGTAATGTCGCAATTAATCTTACGTATAAAATCGGTGCTTAAGACTAATAGCAGTAATCATTCTAACACTCTTCTAATAGCATCAACTTACCCATAACAGAAACTTTGAAAGCAATTTGTATTGACTACCAATCTTCTGACTCATTTTAAAGTATTGACTATGCATTATAGACTAAAGATAATTTAATATAAGTAAATAACAGAATATGTTACTATGGTGTGCATTAACACACACACGTAAAATTTCAAAACATGCATACAATATAAATATGTACATAACACGATATGTTGCTGTTGTGTGCATTTACACACACATAAAATTTCAGTACATGTAGTACACACATTTGCGTATATCTACGACATGCGGCAATATCGCAACATGCTCGCGAAGGAGCCGCGCCACGTGTCGTGTACAGCGTGTTCGCTTTAATTGAACATTGGCTTGATCCAGTCACTCACTAAAGTAATTCTGTCCAACGCTGGATTAATTTTTACTATAACTTTGCAGCGTTGTAGCAGAAAATTAAAGCCTTTATAAAGGTTGTACAGAGTAATGAACATACCAATTTCGAACATTTCTACATCGTATACGCTTTGATAAATAATAATTCATCATTTTTACAATATTAAAAGCTGGTGTCACGGATTACCAATAAAGTCTCGGTTAGTCTATTAATAACTTCAGATGCGCACATTTTTCTACAAATTTCGGTTTTACATTCGTTTAGAAATAGTTAACATGAAGATTTTTCAGTTTATGGAATTATGATTTCTTGAGACTACAATGAAAGTGTAGAGTTAAGTATCTACTCGCAATTGAACACTAAAATAATATCCTGTAAAAGTATCCCTTAAATTAATTGAATAAAGTTGTTTTTATTGTTACTTAAGAGTGCAAAAAAAAACCATTTTCATGAGTCTTTTCTCTTTACTCTTTCTCTCTCTTTACTTCTTAACTTTAAATGCCGTACATGTTATATTAGACTTATTTATACTAGTACCACGTTTATAAGTTACATCGGTTGTCGTCGTCTGCGCAGAAGAGTACTTACATAAGCCGATGTAATCCGATATATCACACCAATTTAATTAAAACCTTATTCTTCAAATCATAAGGTTGAAAATATAACAACACGTGCGCTCGTGACATCTAGCTCACACTATCTGTACACTGCGTGGCAATGAAATTGACTCATAATATTATAATATTTATTAAGAAGACTATTACTACTTTTATTTATTTATTTTATTCTTACTTTTTATTGAAATATATACATATTTGTAAGAGCTAGTGCCATGGTGCATTACAGCGGAACTGAACAGGCACGACCAGGAATATTATACCTCTCGTTTATATGATACCACCGTTATGTGAAATATTTGTTGTCGCGTTTCGTGTAGTTTGGGAGTCCCTTTTTTAGGAGTGCTGAAAGCAGGGCCACTTGTTGACGCAACAACCGCACACGATTCTTTCAGGATAACACTAACTGTCTTTCGCGATATTCCAGTCGCTCGTGCAGTACGTTCCATAACGTTCTGGAAATCATCTTTAGTGAATGGCTTTTTATAGGCCGTCCTCTTTTAAGCGAAGACATTTGTAAATAAAATAAATACTGAACGTAACTATTAATTTTGTCCTCAAGTGTATGCGTATACGACTAAAGTCAGTATGAATGACAATTTACGTTGGACTGAATGAAAGTTGACACTAGACTAAAAGAAATGGCGTTTGTCAATATGGCGCACTCTCGTTTGGCCAATGGCAGACAAAGAATTTTTCGCGCAAAAGTACAGCCTGCTGATTGGCTGAAATATTTTCGCGCCTTTCAAAATAATGCGTTCTGCGCAGGTACATCGATGTAACTTATTAAAATGGTACTAGTATACCTATTAAATAACACGACACAATTGGTCTGAGAAATATATTTGGCATTCAGATTGCAGTTAATGATTTTAAATTCCTACTGAACATAAAAATATACAGAGTAACGGATTGTATCAATAATAAGCAACCATAATTTTAATGTACACATTTATAGACGTACAGACTTTGATTTCAGCCTTTAATACAAAAATAATGATTCGCAATTTTCGCGAGTCTATATACACATGAAAAAAAGTACAGATACAAAATTTTCTGGCTTTTAACCCAGTTATTACAAACATTTTCGTGTAAATCTTGAGTGAATATTTTGTCTGACAGATGAATCGCAATAAGAGACAATTTCGTCGCAACGTAACACAATTCATTCAAAATCGCGATAATTTATTATTTTGATAACAGGAAAAAAGGAAACGAGGACAAAATATATTTGTTGCGTATTCCTCTATTGTGTTTGGTTTCCTAAGACTTCTTTGGAATGTGTTCTAAAAACATTTCATAGGGAAGGTCAACATCGCCAGTGGCAAGGTTATTAATGTATTTACCGTATTTGCGATTTAAGTAAAACATACCTACACAAATAAACGGAGCTTTTTTTAATGTAATTTATACAAAAGCAATAGATTTACGATATAATATGCACATAGTAAAAAGGTGCACCACACCTGGTTTATGCAAAGTTATCTGTAGTATAAGTTCCCGAGTCCCGTGATGTATGGAGCATCAGTGCGTTGGGAATACAAAATCAAAGAAACAAACAGTCGATATACAGCGTGCTATAAACAGGTTTACTTGAGAAAAGATTTATGCATGGTTCGCGGGCTCGCATGCATAGCGCATGCATGCATTGAGAGTAACACAAAGCCAATGCGAGGCTGCATTATCGGCGTTTTATAGTGAATACATTGCCTTTGAACATATTCCGTGAAATCAGGTTTTATTTAATGGTATCGCGAAATTCTACCTTCGGTTTTTGTTTTGTGTATATTTTATATGCGATATCTCTGTAGTTTCGGATCACTTTTTGTCTGCTTCTTTTCTTTTTATAAATCTAAGTAAAATTTTTGCTAAATGCGAAGCTTTGACGAGCAATCTGAACCAATGCTCAATAGTAACCGAACAGTTAAAAGTTTTACAGCAGATGCGTTGCCAACCTTCACCCCTTGCCCCAATGATCCACCGGCTGCCCACAAAGCCAACGAAACGCTGTGATCACTAAAAGTATTTCGTGAGCGAAAGATGACCTTACAGGACTCGTCGTGAAGGAATAATTGTGGAGAATTACTTGATAGGGCATGTACCTCCGTTTGTTTATTACCAACCTAGCTGGCCGGCATCCAACGATAGGAAGCTGATTGTGCCTTCATAAGAAAATATGATATTAAAATATTTCTTTAAAAATTGATTAACAATCATCTTCGCATCAGATGTTCTTGTAGTTGTAATAGCGCAAGGCCTTTGTAGTTTGTACTAATCAATTACAAATGAAACAGTGACACATACGTTCGGCCAAAAATACACATCTATAAATAACACCTAAACAAACATGAGATTAAAATGTTGTCCCTATCACAGCTTTTCACAGTGTGAAAAAATGCCGTTGGAGAATTGACGCAACCGTGTTTACAGAGCGGCGCGGCCGACAGATCGCGCGCCATCGACCGATAGCCGATACGGCGATAGCGATAGCGATAACAGCCACAGTGTTGCGAAACGAATGACTCTAGTGAGTCAATAATGAGTCTTAAATATTACTTGGAGTTTTCTCCTTAAACCATTCAAGGCGTGTCAATAAGCAGCGCTGAGCCTTGGAGTAAAACATTTTTTTTTAATATTTGACAAGACAAAACTTCGACTGCAATATCGCCACCACCAATAGAAAAGTGACGATGCGGCCGATGTAGCACGCTCGTGTAATTAATAAATAAAAAAAAACATACGTGTCGAAATCGTGTAAAACACCGTAACGCTATACTGCGCTTACTTTTCACTTCAGAATTATGTTCGTTGATGAGCAAAATCCAATCGCCTGTTGAAGCTTGTATTTTATAATCTGAATCTGTATGAATGAAGTTCAATGATTTTTGCATTACAACTGGGCTTGTAATTTCGCTTAAATATATAATTGGGTCACGTTGAGGTTGTACACAAATATTGAAATCAAGAGTCATTGTTGTGCTTCAGCACAATTTGTTTGCTGCATTCGAGAGTCTCTTTGTTATAAAAATCGAAATGTAGAGAAGATAGTGTATATTGAGAGTTTCAGCTCAAGCATAGAACGGCAGCAAAGATCTCGTGATACTGTCGTCATAATGATCCTCTGTTCTTTTTCCCCTGCAAAGTTATTTTAAAAAACAAAATTATCATTATTTTGTTAATAAGTGACGTCATATCAAAGTCATTATATTTCACCGATCTCATACGCTGACGAATAATAAGGTTTGGAGTGGAGTCTGCATTCAAAAAAGTATTGTTCGGCCGTCCACTTGATAGGTTATCGAACTCTTGGCTATAGCAATTTTGAGTTGCTTTTCAGTATTAATAAACACATTCATTGAGATATTCTGATGAATAAGCGTGGACACAAATTTGAGCCAAAAATTGAATAGACTTTTTGTCTTTTGACTTCGACAAATTAAAGACTTGATAATGACTTTTTATAATAATTTGGTATTTAATTACAGCAAATTATTAGTATTTAATTAGGAATTTCTATGCTGTCTAAATTTTTCTTTGCTTCAAATATTACAAATACTCTAATATATATTTTTTGTTTCAGGTAAATCGTTTGACAAATCAAAACTCAACCCATATTTAGAAGAACATTGCTACACGTAAGCAGAATAATTTTATTAACACTGCGTTGGACACGCAGAAATGACGTAGGCGTTACGTCATCAACACAGCAGGTGCTAACAATTGCATTTGACAAATATGGGCGGGAAAATTCACATACTGTAAGAGACCAGTTATACTGTCGACCTTTCTAGGTAGAATGTGGTAATATTTAGAAACTGAAGCGTAATAGCTGTTACCTTCGTTACAAATGTGCTAAGCTTTGACGAGTGAATTCTGAATACTTTGCCGAAATCTTGCGTCAAATATAAACTCTTTAATTAAATAATTTTAAATTTTTAACTTGCGACTCTGCAATGCAAAAAAAATCAGGTATTTAGCCAGTAGTAGCTAGTATTTAGCTTATTACTTAGACTTAGGGCTTTCCTCACACCAAAACAATGCCAAATAGTATTATCTAAATATATTTTTGAACGTCATTAACATGAACAGGACCGTATTAATCAAGTCATCTTTTAAAACACTCAAAAATGTTTTATTATAAATGATATTAATGACTTACGCATTCGGAGCGTGGCTACAGTTTGACTGCCAGTTGCCGCTTGGGAATCAAGAAGGTGGAAACGTGTCTGTTTCCAGCAACTTACCGCGAACCTCAACACGTCATCGCTATGATACTATCAAACAGAATAAAAATAATACAACAAGATTTTTTTATATCCAGAATCTCGGTTTATATACTCGTATATAGATTATTATATAGATATTTTTTGAGATCATAGATCACCTGTCGTTTTAATCGTTTAAAGAATGTAAAAACCAGCATTTCGATTCAAAAATATTGTATAGAAACTTATAAAACAATCGAAAGACATTTTTATGATGAGTATCCACGTCGTCACTACTGAGTGACCCAAAAGGTTATCAGTCTGCTGGGTCGCGTCCTACAGTATATTTCCCCAATAGCTGAGGCTATACAAACAATTAATTGATAACTGATTATATTTATTTACATATACAATGTACACAATGTGAAGTGGTACGTGAGAATATTATAAACTCCTCTAGTTATACGTTTGAGAAAAGGAGCAATAGAAGCTATTTCCATGACTAGCAAACAACCATAGCCACGCATAGTGCATAGTCCTCCTTCCTCTTTCCTCCATGGCCACCAGATACTCGCACACTGCACGAACCGTTCACTTTACGCCGGTGTCATGTGAGCGAGAAGTGCTGTCCCCTGTCGTGCCGACCCAAGTTAGCCGCAAAGCAGAGCGACACTACCACTAACAAGAAAAAAGTCTGGCAGGGATTTCAAAATAAATAGGTTATAGTAAGAGGTAGTGCCACACTGCATGCTTGCATGCAGTGGAGTTGGGCCGGCACGACCGGGGAGGTACCTCTCGCTTACACGAGACCGGCGTAAAGTGACAGCTGTGCTGTCACGTTTCGTGCGGTTTGTAAGTAGCCGGTGGCCCATGGAGGTGGGAGGAGAAAGGAGGGCAGCGCATCTGTATAGCCTCTATGCGGATGTCTATAGGCGTCGGTAGTCATGAAAATGGCTCCGACTGCTCATTTGCCTCTTTCTCTTAAGTTGCAGTGTGCAATATTTACGACAGAAAACACTTAAACAAACATTATTGTTATATGTTTATCTTTTAGTTCTATATCATGTGTCCCATTGTTGGGCAAAGGCCTCCCTCCCATTTTCCCCAATTTTCTCTATCCAGAGCTTCGTCGCGCCAATCACAAACATAATATTTATTCTCTCTGATTTTCTGTTTATACGTCATAGTATCTGAAAACTACTGATTGATATGATAGAAACTAGACTGATTTGGATAGAATTTTCACTAAAAGATAGAGTAGTTTGTAAGGCAGGATATAGGTTTTTTATTTCTTAAACTATCTGACCGGCAGCGGCTATTTACGTGCGAAGCCGGGGCGGACCGCTAGTCGTATAATGTGTTAATCATATCATTCACCAAACGTCAAGCTGTCTCAACAATTACGTCACCGTACGAACGCTACATTGTTTACTTATTCATAGACCTTCAAGTATCTTTCAAGTTCATCTAAGTTTTCATTGAAGCCGCTTAATAAGCACTTTGAAACGTATACTAATGTGTAATGTGAAGGTTATTGACGTAATAGTAAAGGATTAGTATGTTTGTATTGTTTTGTTCATTATAAAAACTGCCACGCCTGTACTTTACTCGTAACCAACGAAATTATTCTTAAGCGAATGGATCACAGGAGGTATGAAATGTAACACATAATTTTAATCACAATTTTCCTAATCCAATTAATTCAGATTCATAAATCTGGATTTTGGACAATTTTTATATACTTACTTATAATAATTAACTTAAATTAATGATTTTGAATAATTAATTATTGCTGCACAAGAGACAGTGTAATAAATATAATTATTGAGTGCATTTTTCATATTATGCGATTAAATCTTTTCCTTAAAATGTATTCAATGTTCTGATAATACAAATCCCTATTCTGTACCGTGTAATTTTATATTACGGTACATATAATATTAATTTCAGAATTTCACCAGAGACTTGCCTAACCCTATCGGATTACTCCAGGTTGCTTCCTAATACATTCTCGACAAAAGCTTATATTATCATATCATACAATATACTCTCGCGAACCTTTAGCTATTACCGATCTAAATATTAGATATTCTGGTTTAAACACCTCACAGGCTCAATGTCAGACACACTTAAAACAAACATAAAATAATACTTAACGTAGAATCATAGGGAATTTCGTAGCGATCGTATCATGCAATAAAAACATCGCGAGAGGAATTTGTATTCAGTTGGCTGCCGCGACTGAAGTTATTGAAGAACTTACACTCGCCGGGTTCCTTTCAAAGGCCCGCGCTAACCCCCGGTGGATTTGCTTGTGCTGATTTAGATACCTACGTTACTTATGTTTTATTGATCTATATAAGATAGCGCCTTTCGCAGCTGGTTTTTCTTATATTTCCACTTTTGGAATATCTGCAGTGTGTGTACACTTACACTTTAATATGGTATCTTTAGGATTATTCCGTAAGTTTGTCGTAGTATGCTGGTATCTTTGTCTAAAAGGACGTAATGAACATAATCATCAAGAGTAAGAGGTAGTGCCACGCTGTATGCATGCATGTAGCCAAATTGGGCCGGCACGACCGGGGTGCTACGTCTCGTATACTCGAAACCGGCGTGAGGTGACAGCTATCGCGTTATGTGCGGTGTGTAAGTAGCCGGTGGCACATAAAGCGAGGAGAAGGAAGGCAACGCATTTGTATAGCTTCTTTGCGGATGTATATGGTCGTCGGTAGTTATGAAAATGATTCCGACTGTTCGTTTGCCCCCTTATACTAAGTAGGTATAAAAAAATATGATAGAGACGTAAGTATCCGATGTCACGCGAAGAACAAGATCGATAGTGGCAATGGGCTCTCACTCAGAAGAACAGATGGCAGATGGAGCTGTCAGGTTATGAAATGGCCGCGTTTAGGAAATTGAAATGTTGGTCGATCGTTTACAAGGTGGATAGACGGTCTCCGTCTAGAAGACGGTCCAGATCAGTCGTCTTGAAGTTCATTGAAAGAGTATTGAGGTATCCAGCAGTGAACCGGTAAAAGATGTGCTGATGATAATACGTATAATAAAGCAGTCCATAGTCGGTGCTTACTCATAGATGGCGTTATATAAGAAGAATGTATGTGTAAAAATCTAAATGATAACAAGTTTTATAATTTTTAACATGTTACATGCTATGTAAATCCGTCGTATGGACGTAAGGGATCAGACACCAAATCCCAGTTTTTGAGAATCTAATACATATTAACGTAAAATTATACATTTTTAAATAAATTTAAGACAAGGTGGATTTAACCCGCTAGTAACCTACTAGATGTAATAAATTTGGAGCACAAAAGAAATGGATTAAATGTAAATGAACAAAAAAATGTAAACGAGTAAAGTAACAAAAGGTACGGGCATACCTACTGTCTACTGAAATTTTAATTAAAATAACTAAAAAAATCCGACGTACGTTTCGTCTTAAATGTGAGATAAATCAACAATCTTGTTGACTGTTGATTCTAAATTCATTAAGAATGAATCAGTGCGTTTCTTTCACGAATCTCGGTCAGTTTAGTAGAGCACGGTGTTGTCAGCACTCAGCGCTGCAGCGCTGAAAGTAGGATCCGAACTTTTTATATTGCGGCAACTTCGACAGCGCCATAGCTATCACTTGCGAGCGCTAGTTTTGATGCTCGATGGGAATTTCACCGCAAATCCAATAGCATTAGAAGCTATATGTATCCGGAAACTATTTTGCAATCCCTTACAATCAATCTGATACCTACAGAATTATTTTCAGACATTAAAATTCTATTATACATTTGAGCTATATATTTATACTAGCTGCGCCCGGCGGTTTCACCCGCGTAAATTGCGTTATCGTGGGAAATCATCCCATGGCATCCCATACGAACATTTTTTCGGGATAAAGACTATCATATGTGTTAATCCAAGTTACTCTCTATGTGTGTGCCAAATTTCATGAAAATCGGTCCGGCAGTTTTTGCGTGAAGGAGTAATAAACAAACAATCAAACATACAAACTTTCGCATTTGTAATATTAATAAGATATAATATAATATGTTTATATGGTATATCGTCACATTAGTTCCATTTGATTAGACTATATGCAGACAGCGCCGTTATGCTGCATTATTATATATTTCTCTTGTTAATCTTCATACAAACACGCTGATTGCGAAGACTTGACATCACCTTCGAACAGCACCCAATCAATGTGATCTTGGTCTTCTTCATTACCTGCATCCTTCCACTTTCGCATTGTATTATATTTGCCCATTTTCATAAAATTCTCTCACACCGTAGGTACTGTAGACTTGTAGACAGTTAAGCAAAATACTCGCGCAATATAGCGTGCGCATAACTTGCAAGACTAATTTCAGAGTGGCAAAGTTATAATGGGAACTGTATTCATTTTATGTGATTGTCGGCATGCGTTAAGTCGCCCATCGTGTATTTTACAGCGAAGCGCACAGCTTCAAGGAATACGAAACGGGTATTCTGCATAAAACCAATACGAACTATAACGCATGTTTCATGCATTTGAATTTAGGTCTTAAAAGAGTGTGGTCTGAAATAACTTAGACGTATTATTCCTATACATGTGCTCCTAGATACGACCTCACTTGGTCTCCAAATGCAGGCTCGTATAAATGAAAATCGTCATCAGTCGATGAACATCAACCACTAACATAGCCCTCCTCTTAGATCCAGGAGCTCCCCGCGACAAACATTATTAAGCAGAATATTATTGCAAAAAAAATATCTGTAAAAAGTATATTATTAAAATTGAAATCATGTGCTTACTACCACTTACTACTAAACTGACCATTAAATTATTATCTATATATATTGTATAAAATTATATAAAACTCAAACGTGACATGGCCATCTATCAACGCACAGCCCAAACCACTGGACGGATCAAGCTGAAATTTGGCATCCAGGTAGATGTTACGACGTAGGGATCCGCTAAGAAAGGATTTTTAGAAATTCAACCCCTAAGACGGTGAAATGGGTTGTTTTCGAAAATGAACGCAGGTGCAACCGCGGGGCACAGCTAGTTATTATAGATATTAATTATAAAAAATATTCTATTCTATTCTATTCTATTCTATTCTAAATCTAAAATAGGTACATACTTATTTGGCGTCGTTTACATTACCATTGACACGAAACATTTACTGGCTCCAGCGGTTGTCTGTGCGCTGCTCCAATTTTAGAATTGCAAATATTTCACGACGGGCCCGCGCCGTGTTTCTGGTGTAGAATATGGCCACTTCCTTCCCCGCTGTCGCATAAAGCGGATGAGGAAGATATTTCGAGTGGATGGATAGCTATAAACCAGCCCGAGGTATCTACTCCAGACCAGTGCGACTTGCCTTATATATTTTTGTAATGGCTGTAGTATTGCCGCTTATTTATGTACATAGTTTAGCTATCTGTCTGTTACGTTGTGATATAAGTAACGTGTTACAATATATTAGTTATAGTAACCTCATTTAAGGCCTCAGTGTTATTAGGGCCATTGCAAAGTGCCAGTGACGATTTTCTTGATGAAGACATCCTTTGCTGGTTGCCGGTTAGTTGCTGGGAGATGCTATCGAAGAAGAAGACGAAGATTCTCAGTAGTTTTCAGTTGATTGGTACATCCTTGTGCTTAACCCCAATGCAATTCATATAGAGCTGTGCTCACGTGAATTATCGTGGTAAGCGCTAATCTGCTATGTAAATTTCGAGTATTATATATAGAGACGGGATTGACTTCCAAACATAACAAATTGAACTCTTAATAAGAAACCCGATTTTATAATTGAATATAGCCCTTTAAGTAAACCGTTCTACTGGTGATGTCGTAAGGTAATAAATAACTTTCATAAATTAAACATAACAGGCGATTTGCATTTTTCGTCGTCACATACTCGTATATAACTTGTCTATTAATTTGTATTTGGAAATTCGTGCAGATGGCCTCCATTTTCGTAGCTAATGTATCTACAAAGACTATCTATAAAGTTTAGAAGCTTTGTCGTTTGCATATAATATTTTTTATAGTACATATAAATGGAAAGACGAGTAGACGAAGTCCTTTGACTAGAATGCCTGTATGTGTTGCAAGCGTCCATAGACTACGGTAACCACGTACCATCAGGTGGGCCGTATGCTTTTTTTGCCACCATCGTAGTATAAAAAAAAATTCCCTGTCGCTCCGGCCTACATCGGCCGATAGACTCTGCCTCGTATAAAAATGATGTATCTACCTTGCATCTCGCATTAGGACCTGCTATTGCTACCGAATCTAACACGACCTGGTTGATGACATTGTTCACATATTGTGATTGATGATATCGGAGACGTACCGTCCTGTTGTTGAGCATCTATCCCGCCCACATATATCTCCAGTGCCTGCTATGCCTAAAGACTTGCACATCAGACGATCTCGTGGCCACTGACGCTGCTTCAGCTGTGGCACAGTACTGCTCGGATAAAATTTGGTCGGCTGCAACTAACTCGAATAGAAGAGGTCTTCTTCCTGTCCAATGAAAATAATTAATTTTCTTTTGTGTATAACATCCGCTGCTACACAGAAGAGCTCTCGCTTTCTCGAGACCGGCGTAAGGTGACAGCTGTGCTGTCGCGTTTCGTGCGGTGTGTGAGCAGCCGGTGGCCCATCTATTGATGTATATGGGTGTTGGTAGTCATGAAAATGGCTCCGACTGCTCGTTTGACCCTTACACAATAAAAAAAACATTGAACTCCCATTTCCCGTGGGAGTCTCCACGGGCGTGTCTCAACAGCGATAACGTTTGTAACACCCGCGCGTACACAGAGCTTCAGATCTGATAACACCCGATAGGTAATGATCGAGGGGTTTATTGATTCGCTCCGTTTTATCCCCGAGAGAAACGCTCGTATGTTTTTCGTATTGCTGTATTCAGTGGCAACGTAGTCGTTTCTAGAACAATTCTAACGATGACGAGACACAGTAATACAGTATTTTGGCCTTTAATTATATTGGCATTGTTCTAAGGCAAATGAGCAGAGCCATTTTCATGACTACGACGCCCAGACATCCGCCAAGAGATAAACAGATGCGTTGCCCTTCTCCCGCTTCCATGGGTCACCGAATACTCACACACTGCACAAAACGCGACAGCACAACAGTGACTTCACTATACACTTGAATACTTTAATACATATCAATTTGCATATAATAGTTATTCATATTAAATATTTTAAATTGTACCAACAGTTTGCCACGGCTGTAGAAGTAATCGATAATTAATTTTCCCAAACGTCTAAAAAGAAACCAAGCCGGCTACCATAAAAGCCGTTGGATAGTAAATTTTATTGTTAGATAAAATCTAGAATACCGCGTTCTAGATTAAAATGCATTTGTTTAAAAAAGCTTCACCCGAGCTCGAACAACTGGCGAACACGTTTCCCTAGAACAGAGCCACTGATTTATATACCACGTATACATGTTTAACATGGAGAAAACCCTCTGTTCAATTTACTATGCCGTAACTGGGGTTACATGTACATAAAAAACAAACAACCGTTTTATTTTGTTTTATCGTACATGTAAGAGTAACATATTAATTATGTCGGACAATATGTGCTGAGGGAAAATGAAGCCACTTGAACGAGGGTTAAAGTTTATTTTAGCACGTGAATCGTTTGGAAGGTTGTGAATTGTGATATTTTCATTATAATTTAGTTGTAAGTTCCTCTTCTCTCTCTCTTTCTGCAAATAGCAATATTAAACCGTTTTAGATCTATTTATTATTCTTTCTTACTACTTTTCTCGTAAATTGTTGTTAATCGGTAAAATGTGATAAATCTGATGAATTTCTAGTTTCTTGAAGTGTCAATCTCTGGGTCAACCATCACGCTACGACAAAAGAGTGTCGGACCACTAGTATTATACGGGTGTAACCGCGGTGCGCAGCTAGTTAATAAATTAGTGTGAATGCACCAATAACACGTAGTTTTGCAATTGCCGTATCTAAATTGAAAACCAGTTTCATAACCGTACGATCTCATAGAAGTAAATTATACAACCGAGCGACCGACTGGTAACCGTCGAAACCTTTTAATCATGTCGAGATTAAACAAAATGCATAGAAATTTCAACATAATTAATTCACCTGTTTCGATGTTCTTCACCTAACGTAATCAGAAACCAAAGATATTGTATTGAGATATCGACCGTAGCAATTAACAAAGTCGGATCTGCATTTTTGTGATTTTCTTTTCATTGCATTAAAAGTCTTAAAAATGTTCAAATCAATCGTCTTTCTTTTTCCAAGTTCGATTTTAGGAATTCAATATAATGTTCAATACAATGTAAGCAATAAGATATACTATGAGAAAGCTTTTTAAAGCATTTTTAAAACCTTTACTTAACGTTTTTTAAACAATTTATATGATAATTTGCATTTAAAAATCAATAATAGTAGAAGTAGTTAAGTGTAACCACCTAATCGTTTAATACTGAACCCGCCTATTAGGTATAATCAGAGCCATTAGAGAGGATTCGTGTTAATATTCCCCTCGGCATCACGATGGAAATAATTCAGACCCTCTGCAAAATATTAGCTTTCAAACACTAAATTGATGCACACAATTTATTGTTAGAAAATTATATACATCCGGGAACAAATTAAATTGGTTTTGTTGCTATCGCTTCGTCACATACTTTTTCTTTTAATTCTTTAAATGTCTTAGTAATCGTTTCAAAAGCTTGTTTTACGACCTTTTTCATTTCCAGAAAAGTGTATAAAAAACGTGGTTTTTAGTTAACCGTGCATTACAGTCAACCGTTATAAATATTGATAACTTCGGTTTTTGGATACAATATTACCTGTATAATAGTAGGTATACTTTTCAAATTAAATGCAAATTAGGAACCTTTACAATATCCATAAAACGACTTAATGAATTTGAATATTTAATTTGTCTTTTTATAGCTAGACGATACACACTGAAATGTTGGAGTGAAATTTGTAGATAATAAAATACCTATTTTACAACTTGTAATGAGATTAACAAATACGAGTATTAGTGAATCAATTTGTAATAATTGAACTTTTATGTAGGAGATATTTAAACAGTTTCATAGTATATATTAACTATATAATTGCCTGTATAATTATGAACACAACCTATCGATGATTGAATTTCAATAAATATAAATAATTTCTACGCTACTAATTATTATTTCATAATGAATAAATATTGCTTTTTCACTATTAAGTATTATATAAATACAAATTAATATAGCGTTTGATTTATAATTAATAGTTGTTTTGACCGAAAGCAAATTAAGTTGATGACGCAGCGAATTGGTAAATACTATTTTAAGTAAATCAGGAGTTATGTATTTAAATATACTAATAATACTATTTGGTACATTTGAATAGATTCTTCATAAACTATATCTAACTTTTGTCCTAAAATTCTAGGAATATTATTTAAAACACAGTTACTTACATGAAGAGAGAGCAGACATAACATAAGGTTTAATTTCTTACTCCGGTATACGGCTACAAACAAACCAACCCAAAAACTTACTTAAAACTTGAGTTAAATATTTAAAACAGCTTTTAAAACTTTTCGACTCGCCCAAAATAAACTCGAAGTTCATGTCCTTAAGGTTTTGGTCATGTACAATCGACACTAAAAGGCCAAATCCTTGAGGAAACAGACGGAAATTACGTTTGACTATTTTATGAGTGAGCCAATAAAGTACTCAAAGTTGTTATACTGTAAAGTTGACCCTAGCCAGTACTAAGCCCAAAATGTGCTTGACACAGCTCCCAAGTAATTTCACATACTCGCTAGTTAAATCTCATAGATGTGGGACGTAAACAACCATGACTTCTATCGTCGTAATAATTCCATTCTTGTGCCCCTACCGGAGGATATTAGGTAAACATTTGACAAGCGTCTCGCTTCGTAAACTGTCTGGTTTCTTGATGGGGCTTTGATGCAGCTTCGAGGGTGTTCTTACGCAAATTTTGGTCATATTGTAATATTTTAGTTAAATTCATTTTCACGACAATAGTTCTTGGGTTACATTTTTGTAAACATTTTTTTACAATAGCAATTATTTGGTTTAAATTTAATTTTAAAACGTTAATATGTAACACACTCCATTTTTCTTTTTATTTTTTTAATAACTAATTCCAGAATTAGAAACGTATTGAAAAGTATTTTTATGTGCTCCTTTATTCGTATAATTTCCAGCCCAACACTAAATGTTTCAGCGCAAGTTGGAGCTAAAGTACATCAGATATATCCACAAGTATTATGCTAAGGTGTGGTTTATTTCATTTGGATATAGCTTTCTAATCCGCCCCACCGTTTTGCTGAACTAACTGTTGAACTAGATTAACATAAAGGAGGAAGAGCTTTACTAGATCTCATCTAAGTCGGCATGTGCTTGAGTTTGTATCCCAGTTAACTGAAATGTAGTATTGAAGAAGTTAAATCCGCTCCGTTATTGTAGCTGCATTTGGATGTAAGAAGCAAGTCATTATAACAGTTTGTTGATACTAATGGCCGGATATATTCTTACACTTACTACTTATTACACTCTCTTATAAGGAATAATTATACAGTTTATTAGTTGTTTATAGAGAGTTCCAATGTGAGAATCGAGTGTCTATAAAATGTCATGTCACGATGTTTGAGTGGACAAATCACCGAAACTACTGGACCCACATTAATGAAATTATAACATTTATGTAACTTTGTTTAATAATATAAAATATTATTTATACTTTATTTAGATTAATAGAAATTAATAGGTATTAAATGTTATTGCGCTGAATTGGGCCGCACGACTTCGGAGGTCGTGATCGTTAAAGGAGTGCGAGAGGTTCGCTCACGTGATACTGCCTAAGCAACTAACACAGCAAGCCTTATTTAATAAAGCAAATGGGTATTTTAGTTGTTTTTATAATTAAAATTTATTATGAGAGCCGTAGCAACGCGTGGACCGGTCAGCTTCACATAATTTTAAAACGTTACAACCAATCAGTAGCGTAACTATACTGCTCGAGGCCCGTGGCAAATTTATCGGATGGGGCACATTCAATGAATTTTGAACATAAAGCTTTTTTAGGGTTCCGCACCCAAAGGGTAAAAACGGAACCCTATTACTAAGGCTCTGATGTCCGTCCGTCCGTCTGTCACCAGGCTGTAATCTCATGAACTATGATAGACAGTTGAAATTTTCACAGATGGTGTATTTCTGTTGCCGCTATAACAACAAATACAAAAAAAAAATAATATGAATATTTAAGGAGGCCCCCATACAATAAACGTGATTTTTTTGCTCCCATACAAAAGATTAGCTCCCGTTTACGTAGATAATGGTACGGAACCCTTCGTGCGCGAATCCGACTCGCACTTGGCCGGTTTTTTTAGTTGGGTTTCTCCTCAGACCGAGGGCCTCTTCTGGCTGGGGGCCCGTGCTTTGCCGACTTGCCACCCCGCAGTTACGCCACTGCAACCGATGCTGCTTGGTAATCGTATTCGGATTCGTCACATCACGACCGAGTCCGATTGACCTATTCGAGTTTAGAAATCAACTTCATAAAGTCTAGTTGCGCTGATGTTAATGAACAATTTTACTTTTCTTTAAAATTGCAAAGCAAAAACAAAATCCACGATTGAAGCGACTTTTCCGTAATAAATGTGCAGAAGAACGAAAAACTTCACATCTGGTATATTGATACCGAGAGCATTGGCAAACATTCGTGCGGCAAATATCGTGCTCTAAAAAATGTTACAAAAATCTAACGAAAGTTGTGTAGCCGCCATATTCCGACCAGTCTCGCTCCTCTCACTATCAATTCACGTTTCCACTGCATATTGTATCTCTGATGGCCTATTAATTTGATAGAAAACTCCACTAATTGGAGAATTTCGAATACTCTAATGGCCTTATAAGATATACTCTTATCGTTTGTGTGTTATAGCGTTCAGATATACAGTCAAATATGTTTGACGGCCGAAGTTATGGACTTTGTAGTGGTGTTTTAATTTGATATTAAAGTAAGCTATAAAATTCGTAAAATGACCATGAATGTCACCATGAAATTAAGATCGATAGGCTATTTTATAGTATTATCAATTGGAGATGGATTGAGGATTTAAACGATGACAATAAGGTTTCAGTTTTACCTTATTAACAAAATTATTTGAGACTCTATCGCCTTAACAAATCACCATATGAAAATGTTAACGTTATTCGTTGTTGTTAGTTTTAAATTCCGAACAATATAGTCAGTGAGTGTAGCACTTAATTAATATCAAAGTCATTTTTGTCTCTCTTGAAGAATTTAAATTGATATATAAATACATGTTGCCTACCGAATACTGAGAAAAGCATTGTATGTTAAACTGATTTCCATAAACAATACCTTCCACTTATGTTCCTAAGTCTACATCTATGATGTAGATGGGTTTGGTGGTGAGTTACTCTCCAAATTATGAGAAATTGATTATTCCATCCTTCAACGTGAAACACTATGGCTTTCATGGTATTAATTTAGGCCACCTGCACTACACATGGATATCATAAATGTAATTTATGTTGGTAAATTCACGCAGTGTAGAGAATCTGAGGTCTGTATATCGATCGATACCGCAATATAGGATGTTGTATCTTGACGATATGAAGATGGCTTTATCTGTAGCTGGAGATATTCAGATAATATCGGTAACCGTATCATCCAGCAGTGTTACTATGACCCTCTTCGAAAACAATATTTCCTTAGTAAATTTATGTTGTGATTTAAAATAAATTTTGTGTAAAGAAAAAATTCTAACATTAAAATACATTACGCCTTAAAAGGATATAAAGTGTGCAAAAGATTGATATGGTATAATATATACGTAGATACATAAATTATAAATAAACTAGCTGCGCTCCGCGGTTTCACCCGCGCAAATTTCGATCCCGTGAAAAACATCCCATAGCATCCCATAGGAACATTTTTTCGCGATAAAATATAGCCTATACGGATTCGGAAGAACCCTCCAAAGTAATGGTAAAAGAAATTTTGAAATAGGTCCAGTAGTTTTTGAGCCTATTCAATACAAACATACAAAAATACAGAGGTTTTCTCTTTATAATATTAGTATAGATTAGTAAAACTATACTGATTTTAGAAATAACTTCCCTAATAAAAAAATTTAATCTTAGCTGAATCTTATCTTACGGAAGTAAAAAAGCATTTGCTTAGAATAACTATTTTAAACTCAAAATAGTGACTAGTAACGCAATACAAACTTACCCGCTTATTTTCATTATCCGTAGCGAGTCATAATCCTTCGTCGATAAATGGGTTATCTAATACAGAAACTTATTTAAAAGGTAGTGCCACACTGCGTGCTTGCATGCAGCCAAATTAGGCCGGCACGATCGGGGAGGTACCTCTCGCTTACACGAGACCGATGTAAAGTGACAGCTGTGCTGTCGTGTTTTGTGCGGTGTGTAAGAAGCCGGTGGCCCGTGTAGTTGAGAGGAGAAAGGAGGGCAGCGCATCTGTATAGCCTCTATGCGGATGTCGGATGTCTATGGGCGTCGGTAGTCATAAAAATGACTCCGACTGCTCGTTTGCCCGTTATACCATAAAAAAACACTTTTTTCAAATTCCAGCAATAGCTCCTGTGACCCGTGCGTTTAGCCAAACAAAGAAACTCTTCAGCTTTTTAATATTATTATAGGTGCTTACTATAATATCATATTTATTAGTCATTACTTATTACATTCCAGTAATATCCTATATGTTAGTAATATCATAATATGTTTCATTTATTTCTATCTAATTATAATAAATATTGTTGTATGTATCAAGTTTTAACAAGCTTAATTATAAATAGCACGGAACTAAATGATTCTAGCCTTGCATCGAATCAAATTTCAAAGCATGTTTAGGTCTTCTCATCTTGTTTATTTATCCTGTGCTGTTGTCGTGACACTGCACGGATGGAGTTATGTTACGGTACATGGCTTGTCCTCTTCCAGGTACATAGTTCATTGACAGTACCTACATCTGTAAGAGAAATGTGACCCTCTGCAATATTTGTGTATTCTAGTAAGAAAATAATCATGATTATTATTATTATTATTATTATTACCTATTATTATTATCAGCATGGAGTGTCCCACTGCTAGGCAAAGGCCTCTCTACTCTCCACACTTCTCTATCGAGTGCCAATATTTCCCGCAGGAGACCAGCTCATCTCGTCATTCCCGGCGGTGCCTTAATTTTTATGAATTCCTTATCAATCATGATTAATAAGGAATTAATAAAAACAACACTTCAAATAGATTTACCTTCTTTTTATTAACTTACATTATTTGTTAAAGGAAATACAAACCTTAGAAAAAGAAACGTGTACAGAAAATTCTATTAAGTGAAGTGACAGTGTTGATTTAAACGACCGGGGAAATCTGGTAGGGAAGTAACTGTTGTCAAGGTAAGGTTTGCGAGAATACGGGTGAAATATATTCAAATTGTGCAGTTGTTTGTGAGCGTAACTACTAAAATTAGTAAAAAAATTGTCGACTGCTCGCATCGATTAAAAGTGACGAAATTCCTAATTGCCAACAATCTTATACTTGGAAAGTTTAGGTCCAACGCTTGTACTCGACGTCTGAACAGTATCGCGTCTAGTGAAACTTTGGAGTTACGACGTACTTTTTCAAATATAGAATTAAAAGCATGTAGCGATTCAAACACTTGTCCCAAATGACTTTTCCGATAGTTCATTGCTGGGTACAAAGTTGTCCGTTCTTGTGACAGAATTGGAATTATGTCGTGTATATACTTAAGGCTTTCTTCTTAGTTCTTAATTCTTGGCGTTTGTTATATATTGCAGTTTAATAGTAAGCTGAATTCATTACAGTTTTAATTAATACAGTCCCACTTACCATGTTCGCTATTAAAGCTGTTGATATATTGTAAACTTTAAGTAAAATTCTGATAATAGATTGTGTAAATAAGTGCATAGAGTGCAAGTAGATTTGCCTAACTTTAGATTATCATGGACGTAAGTATTCATCATATTATGTCAAGACTGTTAACTCCCCACGTCATAAAAACGCATGTCTCTACTTCAGTCAATATAATTGGCAAAATAGTAATGACAGTGTGTGCGTGCGTGTGTGTGTATAGCTCCGAAATGCAATTAGTGTTTACTTGAATGAACACGATTCTGAAGTGAAAGATGCTGAAGCGCTAAAGCGTTATGGTGGTATAGCGCTGGGCCGATTTCTGTCTTACATTTTTTTATTACTCGCCCCTAACTCATTTCCTAAGGAGTCAACTAATATGAGGTAGCCACGGCTGTGCTATCGCATTTCGTGCGGTGCTCTAGTAGCCGGTGGCTGGAGGGGGGAGGAAAAAGAAGGGCAACGCATTTGCAGATGTCTCTGGGCATCGGCAGTCATGAATCCGACTGCTCGTTTGCCCCTCTTGTACCTACTATAAAAAAAAACTCCAATAATAAACAACGTAGCTGTCTCTGAGGCAGTATTGTTCAAATATAATTTATGGCTAGATGATGTTCAGTCTGTATTGCACGAGACGTATTGACCTTGTTTACTTGTCTGCCAGATGGAATAAATATGCGATAACATGTTGTGTGCTCGTCAGTTATTATTTTATTAAGTCCAATAATTTTCGTATTTTCATCCTCATCATCCCGTTATGGAATTGGCGTAAAGATGTGTTATTGATATTATAAATGTACTCCAATTAATATAGGACGCCTCGTGACTAGATGTGACGACGACATACGCAAAGCTGTGGGCAAGAAGTGGGAAAGGATAGCCGAAGCTCAAGGCTATGTCCAACAGTGGACTGCAATAGACCTGAATTAATATTTTCTATATAAGATTTCAATAAAAGCAGTCACACAAGTAAATGAGGAATGCAATAAAAGTAATAATCAAATTACACTGTATTTGAAACTGTGCGCAGTGGGGTCAAAGGTCATAAGCATATAAATTGCGCTTATGAATAGAAACCAGTAACAATAAAAGTTAGCCACCCACCGTGTTGGTGACCGAACAGTTATTATCCAATGTATTGCGTACATTATACAATACTTAATGTGGTATTCAATAACACTTTCCGGCATGTATGCAATTATAATGTTTACTTACAATACTTTATTACATGACTTGTTGGTTGACAAATGACAATATTATGTCTATAGACTTGGTTACTGGATATATAATTTTGATAAGTTCCACATAAAATATATCCCTAGCAGGTATGTAAATCTAGAGTTAGATAAAATATTGTAAGCACGTTCTATCGCGGATCGCGAGCGACAAGTGTCATTGGGAATTTTCAACAAAAAACAGTGCAGATTTAGAAAGCCAATGGTAATTCACCTCGAATCGGAGAGCAAGAGGTTACCATATTAATATCGCTTAATTTTTCTTAGCCCTAGACGGATTGTCGACCCATTTAAATATTAAAGACGGTCTTTATCTCAACTTTTATCGGATTGTCTTCCCATTTAAATAGGAGAAATAGGGAACAGACGCTTGATCATGATTATTATTTTGGAGATAGAGAGACAATCGAAGCCGGTCTTTCTCTTTTCCTCTACTAAGAGACACGTCAGTCTATAGGTAATATTCGCTAAAACATGCATAATTTAAATGGCGTCAATATTGTACGATGACATTATCCCCGGCGTGTTTATGCTGGTCACGTCTCGCTAATGAGTGCGGCTCGTGTTGAACTTTATCAATGAGGTGTTCCGTACCCTCTTGTCAATTGTCTCCGCGGGTGCCAGCAGTTCGGTAGGAAATTTGTCGGCCCGGAAAACTTCTGTTAAGTAACGGAATCTTCGCCCGGAGGTAACCCGCTACATTTAAGAGTAGCCCAGAGTAATAAGGAACCCTATAAATTTTTCAGTGAAAGTTCCTAAAATCAGTCTAGCCTTTTCAAGGATTACCGCTTACATACAGACGGAAACTGACCTTAAACGTTTTCTATTTCTACCATAAAAGTAACATACTGTACTTGAAAACACTATTTTAACGGAAATATCACAAACATGCACTTAATTTTTTTTTTATAAATCTCCCGGTCTGCAGTCGGTCCGTTTAGGTGCCAGCACGTTCATTATAACATATTATAATAGCAAAACATCACTAACTCTAACTTATCCACCGCAACAAACAATCCCCACGTACAATATCATTTCAACACATTTAATTACTACAAATATTAATAAACCACGATACCATATAATGAGTTTTTTCATAACTATTTATGAGACAATATCAAGACTTTTTTCCGCAATAAAACATTTCTCGTTGCGGGGTAATTTTTATTCTTCACACGGAGTACACCCGGGTACAGCTTATTGACTACGCAAGATACCCGACGCCTCACGTCTGCGAATCTCTAGAGCGCATGAATCTGCGGTGGCTGTAATATAAGACTCGACAACAATGTGATAATAACAGACTCGCCACGTTACATATTAATGCCTACTTTCTGATGCTGTCATATCAATTTATGACAGTTTGGATAAAAATCCAGTGAAACAAAATAGATCAATTTCAATCATCAATCATCAATTAAAAGGTATACAAATGGGCAAAAACTGAGCATTAATATCTACAGCATACCTCCTAATTTAGTCAAGTGTAGGCTACGCATGTGAAGTTGGCGACATCAACTACAACAAAAATTATTATTAATATTCTTAGCCTGGTGTGTTCCACTGCTATTCTCCTTCTTTCCAGAAGGAGTCCCGCTTGTCTCGATATCGTCGTCGATGCCCGCCCAGGGACGATACGTCACCGGCCATTCCGGAGGATGCTTTGGAATGTGATCATGGCCCAAAGATTATTATCATAAAAAATAAATTTGACTGACTCAATGATATTTTTTACAATTTATGCCTGACCATTTGATGATAAATGATTACCGACACTCACGTAAATGTATTTTCATTCCAATCATGCAACTATTTTTGTATCTGATGAAAGTATATTTATTATTCGGACAAGTTTCCTTTCTGCGCGCATAATCTTTGTTGCGGCTGCAATGAAAACGAGCCTGGGCGCCGTGACGTCGTCTCCATACAAAACCAATTCCTCTCGCGTATTATGTTTCGGGGCGAGTCACGGAGAAATGTAGACGACAATTATATTATATGAGGAAGTGTCGTATCAATCTAGCGTTTCCCTTTGAAATGAGTACGAATCAAATCGTGCTCACGTGACGCTCGCTGAGATCTGCTTTGAGAGATTAAGGCGGATTTGCATTCTAAATGCAATCGAGAACGATGTGACAGTCCATCCATCATCGAGTAAGTGGCACTCTAAATTCTAACGTAACGTCGATGCTTTAGTACTCCGGCAGGGCATGGTGATTGTTAGCAAACTTCATTTGATTTAATGACATGGTTCTGTAATTTCTCGTGTACCTGAAGTAATAGACGTTCAAGGGTTTGATTAAGGCTTTTCAAAAGTATAATAAATCGCTATATATGGCTAATAAGAGAAATAATCTATTTATTGGCCAATTACTTGTGAGGCAATGCAATAACTGATCGAATTCTAGTCCGGCCAAAAAGTGTGGTGTTCCTTTATTATATTTATACTCTCGTGTGTATGCATGTGTCTGTGTGTTTATACAGCCCATCGCAAAAACATGTATATGTGTATGAAATAAGTGTTTTTTTATAAATAAGCCCTCACTGTATTCGTATCTACAACTCATGAAAAAACAGCCTCTGAACATTAAAATATGCGATTTGTGTCAATATTTTTGATGTTACCATATACTGAAAACAATTATTTTAGTATATCTATTATATGAGTATAATATTATGTAAAGAGGTTTAAAAGAATAAACCATATTTCCGTACCCAGACGACAGTACGGTATTATACCGTTTTTATTTTACCGAGCAAAAAGCGTTTAAGCACTTAATCTTTCGAGTGCAGTCATTCCTAACCTGCACTTACGGCATCGTGTCGACTGCAACCGTTTTCAACCCATCCATTACTGGGTGGAGTGGCAACGTGTCTGCGCCGCGCTCAACTCGAAGATCGATAGTTATGATGCTTTGATAGCGTCCACAATCCACACATAAATATTATGCATTCTCGTTTATAAATCAAGCTTGCTTCACCTTTTGTTTCAATACTCCAACTTTCGTTTATAAGTTAAAAATAATATAGATGATACTAAAACTATTAATATTAAAAATATTGAGAATAATGTTGCGGTAGGTATGACTCAAATTCCTCAGACAAAACATATTCTCGAAGAAGATTATATCTTAAAATGTATTTATTTTATCCGTTAAATTTATAGAAGTATGTGGAGACTACGCATCATTGAAAAAATAGCCAAGTATAATTAGAAAATAAAAGTAAACAATTATTGGAAGTTTCATGCAAATTGTTTGCAAACTAAAAATAATGGGACAAATAAAACTTGCAACCGTGAAGAAGGTTTTAAATATTTACCTTACTGCATCTGAATTTTGCACGCGTTGTTTGTGTGAATTATTTTTTTCGAGTAAAATGCAAATATCAATTGTAATTACGAAATGTGGGTCAGATAGACAGGGAAACAGAAACAATAGCGGAGTTCTGCTAAACGGAATTATAAAATGTCGTCTCGTTAAGCTTGCATCTAAATGATTTTCAGCGTTCGTAAAGTGAAGCTGCCCCGTAAAAGCTAAGAGTCTTATTTAAATGGGGACCTATTTTTAGTTACAGCCCAGTTTGAGCTAGGTTCGGCGTAAGAGGGGAACTTTGTGGTATTTACACATGTGAATTTCAATGTAAACAGTGCTAAGTATTGAATTGGAAGAGTTTGAATCTTGTTAAAATATGAGTATATTTAACAGTAGTCAGGTAATCAATGGATTAAATAAAACTATACATATATGGTTTTATAGTGCCAACGAATGTGCAAAACAAAACATACACTTGAAATTTCACCAATAATGTTATGTGACACTTTTTTTTTTCTTTTATTGATCTCATACTGAAAACGAATTAAATTATAATCACAATTTAGAAAGCATTGCCAATTGAAATATATTTAACTGACTTTCTGTTTTAGTAAATAAAATATGGATTTTTTTAAAGCAAGTAAGAGCTCACATGCTAATCTTAACCATTATCCACGAATAAATCGTAGCGGTTTTGTGTACAATGAGTCTTGACTAGAGACGAATATAATATTCACATGCCATAACCTTAATGACCACAGCTGACCGAAGGAAGCCAACATATACTAACACACCAGAGAAAAACTCAAATCTTATAAATAAATATTTTGGGGAATACATAAAATATTGAGATCCTATAACGTCTAGAAATGCCTACCGCCTGTCTCATTCTATATGCGGCAGTCGGCACGCATTTATTTACATCACAAAGAACATGTAAGCACATTAGGTACATAGAGTAAAGGAAAAGAGAGTAAAAGCATTTTTCCTATTTATTTGACGTTAACTTATCTCTGCGCTTGTACCACACCTAATACGCTCGCATATATGCGAATGTCTGAAAGCCGCCGCTCTTACGTGAATGAGGAGGCTTTACAACTTTTTTGATACATACAAAGAAACGGGGATTCAATGGTAAACCCACTTAGTGTCCTAAGTAAAGACCGCTTTCAATCGTCTAATGTATAAATATTTGTTTGTTTGCAGGTGGGTCCCGCTTCTTATATCTGATTTTCATCTTGTAAGTACATTTCTCCACCTGGCTCTTAGATTTAATTTGTATTACATTTGTATGTTATTTGTGTTTATTGCGACTTTTTGTTGTGTTTTATTTTCTAAGGTTAATTTTCTGTTGATGTTAGAGATTGTCGAAGATATTTAACGTGCAAGCAAATAGGAATTACAGAAACCGTAGCTTCAAAATTAGAAAAATGTAGCTTTAACTTCACTGAGCAGCTCCATGCCATCCGTAGCTAACATTGTCTCTACATGCCAATAATATTAATTGTCGTGTTTTTTTTCGTCTTTAGTTTTTGAGTAATATAATTTTCTTCATGTGGTTTTTTTAGTTACAAGAAAATTATTTCTGTTTTTTTATGGTATAGAGGACAAATGAGCAACCGGAGCCATTTTCATGACTGCCGACGCCCATGGACATCCGCATTACAGATGTGTCGCCCTCCTCTCTCCTCCCACCTCCATGGGCATGTTATTAGGTTGCAAGTAACTGTATAATTAAAAGCATTACATTAATTGCTAAATGAACAGATACGTGTAAAACTTGATCTAAACACCTACCATCAATTTATAAAATCCTTCAATGTTATTCTAAAGGATTCTGTTTGAAGTTTTACATATCCTTAAGAGCGTTTACGCCTTCCAACGCAATTTACCTTGAAAACAGTACTTTTTAAACACCTTAAAATCATGAACCACTTATCTTGTATTATATGTTACATACTAATAATTGTAGGACATTTTCTTGTCTAAATAGTTAGTAGAAAAAATATTTCAATTAATTTAGTATGTACGCATTCTATCATGATTACTTATTAGAGGTTTGTTAATTTCCCTTTTAGCGTCAGTTTCGAAGCTCATAAAATTATAAAAGTACTGAAATATATAATTAACAAAAAATAATAACCACTTGATAAGATCCTTAAGAAAATAGTTAGTAGAAAAAAAAATTGGTTTTGGTATCTGATCTATGAGAAATTAAAATTAAAAAAATGTGAAATATTTCAAATTTTTATATGTATTTTTCGACGATATACCTTATTTAATTTAATTTAATAATAGCTTACCAATAAACTAGAGCATATTCTTTACAATCATGCATTTAAAGTTTTGATTATTGTAAAGTAATTATTTTTCTGTAAATTTTTTAAAACGTCTCTAAAACACTGGTCGCAGACGAAATCAATTCAGTACGTGGATCATAGTGGGTTAATTTGACTATAGAATATACTAACATTATATATATGCTACTCACACGGCGATCCGTATATGTGGGTTTGAATTACCCATGAAATATATAAAACCACGTGCGCAAGGCACGCTCTTAAACCAGCGGTTGTTTGTCCCGTTCACATTTCTATTTGACACAACGTTGAAGTTGCATTGTTCCCATTCAGTTTGTGATAACGACATCCTCACTTAATACCGAACTCCATTCGTCTCCATCAATCACGGAGGGGAAATTATACTGGAGATTAGCAATAAGGCTCGGGCGACGTCTTATAATGCTCAGATTTAGATTTTACAGATTAGCTTCCATTCCAATCTACTAAGAGTTATTATTATTATTTGTATGATGTAATTATTATTGGCGATTTTTTTTTCAATAGGTTTTAACTATCGTATTTTTATAAACCGAGCCACACGAGAAATTTAAGTTAATATTATTTCACAACAATTGACGAAACGTCATAAGCAATTGAATAATCTATATAAGAAAAACTTTAGAAACATTTTTACGAAAATTGCACGGACGGAGGAATATGAAATTTGGCATAATTATAGTTTACATGTAAGGGAAATGCAGATTGCTAATATTATTTAATAATAATGTTTATAAAGTATTTTAATTTAATAAATAAAACTTTACACACTACCATGTATTTGGCACATTGCATCGATACAAATGACACACGTAATTTTATTGATAAAGTTTCTATGTGTCTTTTGCAAGTGTTGAAAATTCTACACGTAGACAGAGGAAACTATGTCTACCACAGATATCAGTTCTTTCTTTATATCTCTATGATGTCTAAATTGTTTTTACTTCTGATATCTGTGAGTCATATGATATTTAGTTTTTATTTATTACGGAAAAGTTTCACTTTGATCCAATATCGATCTTCGCGGGAGCCCTAGATAACTTGATTGCATTGCAATATATGATTGAGATTAGACCGCGATTCTTTTAATGCAAACCAAGAAATAGCTAAAAGACAACCCACTTAAACGTACTTTTAAGTTTTTCCATTATTCAACGAATAAGAAGAAAAAAAAGTGTTCCAAATGTTGATTTGAGGAAATCAATCAGAATGTTTTTAGTTTTTCAGCCAAGGATAACTTTCCGAATACGCCGTATTGAGCGATGTAACATGATAACCAATCAACAACTTGATTATAAGACGAACATTTAAGTGAAGACAAGATATTCTGTGCCGGCACTGCGTGTAATATTTATATAACAGCCATCGGCCACAGGACTCGCGAAACTCGCTAATTGTCGGATTTCGAATGAAACTTTAAAATCCGAACAAAGTGAGCGAACTTTCACAATTCAACTTCGGCATAAAACAAACAAAAATATCTTGCAATCAAATCATCCAAAAGGCGACCTTATGTTTAAGTTAAAAGGGTAAATAGAGCTTCATTTATTATTTAGCGTAATGAAATCCTTGTTTTGACAACTCATTATCGAAGCCTCCCTAATTGGCTCGTTCGTTTAGCTGGCGCATCGGCAATATTCGAGTCTATTCGGCCTGTTTCGCAATGAATTGTAGAATATATTTTTGCGTTTACACATTTAATTACAGTATATCGTCGCTGCGCGTGTAAAAGTAGCTGTATTTACACACCTTACTAAGTAAGCAAAATACTGATTATCTCAAGTCTCATAGTCAAATAGCTACAATTGTTAACTCTCTAAATCTTTCATTTTTTTTATGGAATAAGTGGGCAAACGAGCAGTCGGAGCCATTTTCATGACTATCGATGTCCATATACATCCGCATAGAGGCTATACATATGTGCTGCTCTCCCTTCTCCTACCCCCGTGGGCCACCAGCTACTTACACTAGCACTTGCATTAGTCACATAGCTGTTTTTAGTTTTTACAGTTTGGACGTATGAGAATAACAATAGTCTGAATTGAAAACCAAAAAGGCCCTAAAAACAGAGCTATTTTTACACACGCAGGGACGATATAGTAATAGACATTTGATTTGGGAAGTGAAATATTTGGTTCATTCAGTTATCACTTTTGGTGAGCATACAGCTTAAAAAACATGTAGTTGGTGATTGAATTAAATAAAAAATATACACCCATTCGCAAATGGAAGCGGCGCTTCAAGGGTCTATACTACTTGAAATATATCGAGCAAATATTGTCACACTGAAATATAT
>LUGF01040697.1:287258-300802 GCA_001625245.1 Calycopis cecrops | reverse complement strand
CTGAACCGGTGAATGATGATGATGATGGTGATAAAGGTATATAATAAAGGTAGGTATAAAGGGGCAGAGGATTCCGAGGCGTTTGATGATTACCGACGCCCATAGACAGCTGCGTAAGTATTTTGCAGAGGTTCTGCTCTACCTTCCAATGGGCAACCATAAACTACGTGAAACGCGCTCGAATACAGACCGCACGAAACACGACAACATAGCTGTCACTGCGCCGAAGTTGTTGGTTGGGTAAGACGTACCTACCAGGTCGAGCGGGCTAAATTCAGGTGTAATACAGCATGACACTCCTTACTCAACGTAAGTATATCGGTAAACGGGCACGTGGGGCCCCCACACCCCAGTCACTAACTTATCCTCCATGTGCCAAATATCCGAGATAGACTCCATAGATAAGGTGATGATATCTGCTGTACCATAATAAATGGTTGCTATAAGTGACTCCGTGGGCATTTGTAGTTTAGTCATTCCATCCCCTTTCGCCCACAGCTGTTAGAGAACGCCCACACCTAACACGGGACTTAAAAGGGTCAATGTTGTATACTTATTATACATTCAACACCATCATCATGATCAGCCCTAATCTGGTCATTGCTGGACGTAGGTAAGACCACCGATCTACTGCTGGCATCGAACCCAGACCGGCTATTACACGTCATCAATGGAAAGGCAACATCTTACATCATTGCATCCAGAGGCTTCTCGCCATTTTAAACAAGTCATAAGCCCACCGAGATGGAGGCCCTCCTATAATATCATTTCATTAGTTACTTTTATTTAATCCATTTTATTTTGTAAATTACCTACTCCTCTTCCATAGTGGCTTTTTCTTTCGTCCAGATTGGATCTGAACTAATGAAATAGTGTTCTACCTCATATTATACCTTTGATTGGCGAAAATGAGATGAAGAAACTATTTGATAAACAAATTTTATTATTTTAGTGTATTGTATTAACCTAATAAGTTTATTCTAAGTGACAAAACTAATCTAAGTTTGAAAACGTTCATAAAACAGGAATAATGGGTTTAACGGAACTGTCGTCTTTCTGTCGCGGTCTCACAGTCATCTTATTTATCTTAGCAATTGTATAATATATAATATACATAAAACATATAAATTTGAACCATTTAGACTACTGGGTAATTAAAATAATCATGTATAACTTACTTGGTAACCCTATGCAGTAATTTAGAAGCACTTATAATCCTCTATATGTATAGAAACTAACACAATTTGCACAAAATATTTCTTGAGTGTACTACTGATTTTGATACTACTTTATGTCATCATTAATCATCATTATGTCCTATGTGTAAACCGCTTAGTGTAGACCTCTTCTCTCAATCTTGGGTCGTAAATAAGTCCAATACTCAGTGTTTCCAAAAATGGCATTATGGAACTTATTTAGATCCTCCATAATCCATATAAAAAGTTTATTCCTACAAATGACAATTGAAACATCGTAAAGATCCGACAACTTTTCCATCTGGTAAATTTTATATCTGTTAGTGAGAGTCCCGACCATAAAAACAACACGCAAAATTGTTATTTATAAACGTAGAGAAAATAACATGTTGAATTTTAAGAAAATAGCTTCTCACGAGCAGAACGTTTATTTTCTTTTACATTTCCCTCTATTTCCCGCACTGGCTACATTGTACAAACATGTAAATAGCTTTACCTCTTTTACACGTTATTTCAACGGTTTATTGGACGTATCTCTGCACGATCTCTTAAGGGATCTGCATGTTTAAGTTTCTGGTATGTGCAGCGATCAAAAGTTCTTTATGAAATTATTATGAATATTATTTTTAGGTTTACATTATATTTACATACATATATAGGTACTTGGAAAGCTTATATATACGGGTTACAAAATGAATTAATTCGTTTCGTTTCGTTCGTTCGAATAAATTACGTTAAAACGTTAAATTAGGTAGTCAATTACTTAGTACTTACCTACTAGTTTCATAACAAGAAATATGAAGTGTAATTTAAAGAAATTATACTTCATATTTCTTGTATACATAATTTAATTAAAATATCAGTTAGTTTTAAGAAACTGTTACATAGGTATATAATATTTATTTTTGAGACCGCTAAACTCCTAACGTGATATAAGTATTTTAAATAAATAAAATATTAATTTATATAAAATTTTCATTCACAACATTACTAAATATTTATTTACCAACTTAAAAATGTAAAAAGTAATATCTAAGAGATATTATTTAGAGTATTACATAGAGACTAGCTGCTGACTGATTTGTGAATCTAAACCATTCTCAAATCCCCTTCAACACACACACAAAAATATCGTCAAAATCTGTCCAGCAACACGCACACAAGAAATATATATAATTATATAAAAGATATCTTAGAGTATTTTCCGTAAATGCAGATTATACAAATAATACTAATTCCTATGCCAAAAGTAACCGTGTCATATGTAATTTAGGTTTAATTAGAAACAGCATAGTATGGAGCTTCGAGTTTCGGTTTCGCAATTCACTTTTATACGACTTTCGTGGAATTGAAAATCTCCGACCGAAATCAGGAACGCTAAAATGTGGCGATAACCAGCTCAAAGAGATTGTGGCAAATACCGAATGTTCTGCGCGAATCTTTTAAAGGTTTTAATTACGCTAAGTGGCACCCTTGCCTGGGGGCTCTTACACATCAATTTGTTTAATGCGACCCGCAAAATGTACCTGTCAACGTGAAAACATGGCGACACGTTCCCATATTCACTACCGAGTTCAAAATATTACTTAACATGTGGCGATAATTAATGCGCCACATTCTAAAGCATTTGTTATGATCGGCTTTTAAGGGTTTATATTTTAGTAGCAGATTTAAAGTAAAACCTTGTAATAAATATACGTATTTCAATTCTATAATGAGGTAAAAAGTTAAGTTTAAGCATTACGACCTCTGCGACCTTAAAGTAAGATGTGAATATGATATAGGTACGTGCGCTGTAGACTTAAGTAATATTAAGCAACGTGGAGTTGCTTTAAGTAAGATAAAAGCAAGGTAAAGGAGCTATACGCGTTCAGGGTCGCTAATTACGTCCAATGGCACTTTATGCCAGCTTATGATTAAAGAGGTAGTGTGTCGCAAGGGAGGCGATACTAAAAATATTCAAAGAGGTGAATATTTAAATAGGTCGGTCAATGCGCCCTCACGCGCCTTTAAATCGCTACCCGACCGATTTTAGAAATACAGCCGAAGAGTATCATATTAAAAAATAACTGGACTCCAAAAAATTGTCGGGTATTTTTTAAATTGGATTAAGCCCCGAGCCAGTCGTGACACCGCAAAGAACATGAATGATGACTTTGATAAAAGTCTTCATACAAATATTTGTCCAGCGTAAAATGAGCTACACGGTTTTGTTGTCTGTTAGGAGCGCGATTTCTTGTCGGATGGTGTTCCATTGTACTCTACAATCATTATGGAATTAAAGCAATATCTATGTTCCGGTATTATAATTGAGTGTATGTGAATGTACTGCGATCCCGTTAGCGGTGATGCAAGTGTAACGGGATAGCGGGACGGATTTCCTGGATGCGATTCTGCGATTCCCCTGTCTCTCATGTATATAATGCATGTGCTTTTTGTTTTATTGTATGGTGTTTTAATTTATGATCTCATACCGTAGAAGAATGGTGCGATAGAGGTCCGTTTTATTGCGTAATTGTTTTTTGTATAGCAGATAAAAAAGTGAAGTTGTTTTGTCTGTTTCGATTATATTAATTGCAAGCGTTAGGTAAGCTTTTTTAACGATCAGTACTACATGACTACCGGTGAATATCATAGCAATATAACTCTTATATCATCAGCTCTTATCCACCCTCTTTCGAACATAAGTCTCTCTTTATAAACGCCAAGAGTGATATTATCACTTATCGGCCATCTTAGCGCTTATTGTATTCAACGCCACAAACTCATAAGATTTTAACGATTATACAAATAGATCTAGGCGACATTGTTCTGTAAAGTTATGATTCCATGATATTTTTCAGTACCTAATTTTTTTTTAAGTTAGTTATATATAGTATATAAGTTATTAATATTAAACGTCTCTTGACATAAACGCTAAAAAGTGGCAAATGCAACGATAACCTAAGACATCCACTCTGGATTGTGTGTATATCTATACCTAGATCCAGAATTAGCTATCGTAAACGTAGGATACAGTTGCCTACCATCACCTGGTGTTAGTAGTTGTAAACTGTTGGTTTTGCATATAAGTGCACAATATTCGTAACTATTAAATCATAAAGACAAAGCAATCAATTACATGCAATAACGTGATCACATTTAAGTCCGTTTGTTTTAAATAAACTGTACTTGGCCTAAACGATTATCGCATCAATTTCAGCTATTGGCCCTATCCCTATCGCCCTTTCTCAGCCGCATCATTCCTTAATTTGTCCATTAAACGGCCCGTATAACAGATTACAAGCATCCGCAGATGGGAGGTCTGTACAGTAACTAATACCAATTACTATAGAGACGTCTGAACCGGGCGTGGACTCTCTATCTTGTTACTGCAAATGGATTTATTTTTGTTAAGTTCTTTTTCAATTAGAATGGTTTTTCCGTATTTATCGAGGTATATAAAATACTGGTCGCGACTGGATGCTTACCCTGTATTTTACTCAATCTCATTTGAGGTTTATTTTTAAGCTGAGCTTTTAGGGTCGTAATAATGGATGTGAGAATACATAACTAGCGTGTTGAAATTAAAATTTGCTTATTTGCGTGAAATATGTCTATGAAAATTATGATTAAAGAAAATTATATCATTAATATGTTTTTCTAATTTCGTCAGTTATTAAAAAAGTAATATAATATGTTGTGTCAACATAATTAGAACAGCGTGTACCCGTTGTAATTATGTTTATACATTATGCTAAGGTTTTCCCAAAACAAATTTCGAATTTTGTTCATCTCAAAATTTTCCTTTTAATTTTTGTAAGACATTCTTAAAAGACGTCATTAAAATTCATGTTGCTTTATTTTCTTCTAAAAATATATAATAAATCCTTAGAAAAAAGCGTATCCTATGAATATATTTTTGGACACACGTCCTTAAATTAAATGCGTAGCGTGTTAGAGGAGACAATTTATAATAAGCCATTATATTGTTCTGAATATAGGTAATGTAAATTTATCTAGCTAAGAATGATGATAAATCACGCGGAACATTAGCCAGTTCATGAATATCATGATTCATGATTAACAAGATATCGATTATCATTTTTCTACGGACCCGTGCTTCAAAAGAAACAAAAGAATCCACATAGGATCATATTGTTGCCCCTCCATCCATTCCTGTAGGAGTCATGACACCTGGCCAAAAGTGAGATAAACTGCAGATAGAAAATCCGATCTCGAATCTAACAAAAAAAGATTAAGTACTAAGTAAACTAGTTATACAATTTATTATGTATGAAACATTAATTTGGTTACTTTAGAAACACTTTCTAAATTCAAAGACTATAAACGAACAATATTATCCAGGCTTTATGTATAAAACAATTCTTACTCTTAACATAAATTTAGGCATTACGTTGTAGGCTGTCGATATCAAAAATTTGAAAATAGTACTTTGTATTTTGTGTAAATTCTAAAAATGACTCAATTGCCTGTGTTGATAATATCTATCTCTATTGATACAATATCTATAATAAACATTACACTCGCTAAGTGTTATCATGTTTCATAGAATTGTGTATTCAAGTGAATGAGTTTCTTTGAACATAAATAACCGTTTTGTACCTGAGTATGCAAAAAATGTTTTTTTAGGTATGATAATCAGGTGATACGCCTGATTGCACTTGACTAGCATCACCACTCGTCGCTTATTTTCTGAAGTCTACAATATACTATGAGTTTGTATTCTCTCTTTGTTAGAGCTTATGCCGTGCTACATTGCAGCTGATTTGGCCACCATAGGCGGAGAGCTACCTCACGCTTTACCGACGCAAATGACAACCAAAACCAGAAAGTAGGAGAAGGGCTACGTCTGTAATCATTAAAACTTTGTCAGTTTTGCCCCTTAACTATAAAAAAAACAAGAAGCGAAATTAGGTCAACAAGATTGTATCATTAAAATGATTCCCTCGCAATTCTGATTACCAGGGGCGCATAACAAAACAAGAGCAAACAACGCCACTTAGTCTAGTTAATCAAGGCGTTGCTAATCCAAGGGACTATTTGTCCGGGTGGCCGCGACATTAGTCCCGTGTCCGGCTGCGATCCGGGATTGACCGGGATTTAACTGGTAACGCGAGATTAAGTTTCTGATGAGAATATTATTGCTTTCAAAGCAATTTAATTTCATTGAAACACTTAGTTTCCTATTTAATGCCATTCCATTTATATAGCATAGGTATGCCACGCGTAATTTGTACTAGGAACTCAGAAACATGAAGATATAGGGGAGGCTATGTAAAAGAACTTCTTTACAATATACATAAACTTGAACAACCTCATTTTTCCCTGGCGATACAATGAAACGCGTGGGAATGCGAATTATCTAGATTACATAGCCTTATTCCGCATTGTAAAGGATGCATAATGGGTTTCGCAATACGATGACTATTTAAAAGGTGACAGATCTGTAGACCGGTATCTCGAATAGATGACGCCATTATATATACTTTTTGTTCCGCTTTTTGATGGTGTTGAGCACGCATTGTTTGAATAACGGGCTAAGGTTATCCTTTCCGTTGAATGCTTTGAACCTTTTTTGTGGGTATATTTGATATTCCTGCTTGCGTTACTTCGCTTCTAGAACAATAGAATCAGTGTTTAATTAACTATTCGTTGATGAACAGTTCCCTTGACCTTGTTATCTTGGGCTTGCATTACATTATACAATTAATTTAGTCTTAGAATAAATGTTGATAGAGATGTCTCTAGTTTCACTTTTTTTTCTTTTTACTGCTCAATATAAAACCCAATTTATAATACACTTACCAGCTAATTTGTATCATCATATAATAATTTCGCTAATGAAATTAATATTTGATGTCTTATCTTTTACATAAAGGCTTACTTTCAGACATTTTTTATGAGATATTTTAATAGGTTTTATATTAATCTGAACTCTGATACCTGTCCGTCTAAACCAGTCACGATATCGAGTTCGAGCATAGTCTAAACAGCGAACAATGAAAGTAAAAACAATAGATTATAATCAAAGTCGGTGTTGCGAAATTGTTTCGAGTTGCGAGAGTATCCGAGACCTTAGACAGTTCAGACACGCAATAAACCCGACTCTATTCCGCTTTAATGTCATCACGGACTGATAGTGCTTATGATAGAGCCCCGAAACGTGATTCGGGTGATTTTAGTGAGCCCATAGACAACGGATTCGGGTTATTATATTTGAAAGCGAAAGAAAGTTTTATCTCGTATTTAGGGTTATACAGCCGAAAGTCACTATTATAGCTATATTGTATTTATTTTATAGTATAAGGGGGCAAACTAATTTCATGAGTACTAGACATCCGCATATTCGCAGAAGCGTTGCCCTCATTCCTACTCCCCTCCTTGGGCCACCGGTTACTACATCGGAAGGAAATGTGACACCACAGCTATATCACTTTACATACTTTATTTTTGAATATGTACAATTCATAAATAATTACAATTAGAAAATATATTTGGTAGGTACTTAGTTTGCAAAAGATTTTTATTTTCCACGGTAAAATTTTATTTGCACAATAATGTGACATGGACCAGACTTTTATAACGTATATGACCGTAAATTTATAATATTTTTATATAAAATATGTTTGTCAAGGTTTATCGATCCAGATTGCAAAAAATTGTAATCCTTCTAATATAATTTTAAAGTGCGAACAAAGAGAAATATTGATTGCTTAAAAGCATCTTTAACTCATAAACATTTTTTACTTTATTGCAGATACTGCGGGTATGATCACGCTGCCTTTATACAGATATCCTTCCTGGTAAGTCACAAATTTAAGATTATTAATAATCCTCTGAAAATTATCGGGACTACTTTTTAAAACGACCATTACAAAAATAAAACATGTACGTTAACATAAATTTTGAATCAAGTAATTCTCAATTCGAGGGATTCTTCTTTCGTGGAGATTCATTCTCTCAAAAAGACATTTTTATCACTCTTCGACGTTCAGAGCCCTCCAATCTTTGAACAAATCGAAGCGTATGTTACTCGGATAGTGGGGCACGAAAGGTGTCTTGAATCTCCGACGTGCACATCTAGACAGGCCGTTTTGTACCCTAAGTATTTAACTGTACATTTTGCATTTGTGCAATATTTATTGATTATAAAGCTTTTTAAAATGAACGGCATTCATTGTATGTCTAAGAATATGACCTTTTTATTGAACATTGAAATAGAATATTATCTGGTTTATCTAAACAAGTTTAGTCCGATGTAGCGTTGAATATCGACTAAAGTTGGAACGTCTAGGCACAGTGGGTCTACGTCTAGAACGCCCTGTGCGGCAATCTTCGATGCACATAAAACGATAGTCGCGACATTCCTCGTTATCTGGCGCGGTGCGGCGCAAACGATTCGGAAAATCGAACGGAGCCGCGCGTCGGCGTCCATTACCGGTATTAGAGTATTGGGCGTCCGCCGAGCGATTGCTATCTACCCGCTTGCCCCGGCTGCTTTCATTTTTTGCACTTTCAGCTATAAACATTGCATATTTGATCTGACAAAATGTATCTATTGATATCAGAAAGTACGTAATCAAATTAGTAATAGCGTTATTTTACTTGGACTTAGAGGTGCCGAATTACAGCCGAAACAAGCTGCTATGACTCAAAAATTACCTTACTTAGACTTAGCGGGTGCTATATTCGAACCGAAACACGCAAAGTTGAGCTTACTTAGCTTATGGTTAGGATGTGGAGTGCCATGAGGTTTACGAAAGCCTGAATTGTCCAGGACTAAAGATATACCCACATATAAGTCTAACATAGACCATCTGATGATGAAAACTATATTTTTTTCCACTTTGTTGTTTGTTATGTTTGTTACGAAACTTTGAAACTCAAAGTACTAACAATCCTATAAATCACTCGCTTGCCTTAAGTTGCCTCGTAGATTACATTTATAGGATAATCAAACACCCATATATTACCTAAATCCTATCTATTTGAAACACACGATTGCTATCTTAGATTAAATGATTCTTAGTAATAGATAAATATGTTACAATTGTATGTTAATATTAAATACATATACCTAAAAAATAACGTGTTAAAAATACACGCGTCAATACGTACAAGCGTGTTTTAAAGCCGACAATGTTTCATGAATCACAGCAATTTAACATAGTCGGATGGAAAATTTCATTACTCTTTCAGTTTCCATTAAATCATTAATTCGATTCGAATATCGATACAAAGTTAACGAATCATAAACTTTCCGACCGTAACGTAGCGTAACCACACACATAATACAAATAACTACGTAATACATGCCTATAATGTCCAACAAAGGAAATCCCGAGACCAACTTCCCGATATGTTTCGTCATTCCTTTCTTTTACAAGAATACTTTGGGCACATCTATTTCCTGATAAAATTTGTCGTGCATCAGAAACGTTTCCGGACGGAGGAGACCGGGGACCGGTGCGTGGGGGAGCATTGTTTGTGATATTTCGACCAGAAATTATCGAGTTAAATTTGTCCGAAGCCAATTCGCAGGGATGTGAGGATAGCGGGTTTCATCTTATTTTCGGAACGAAAACATTTATTGCTTAGTCTTTTTCCTTATTACGCTGTGTTCTTCGCGCTGAAGGGCCTATTATGAAGTATCGAATTGCCCTACCGGAATTAGTTTTACTTTTTCTTTTCTGTTAAGTATAGAAATGGTGAGTTTAGTTTTGGATTTTAAGGACAAAGAATCAAATATTATTTCATTTTTAGAAACATATTTATAAGATTTAGATTTCTTTTTGTTAGTGATTGCTACGGTATATTGGAGAATATCGGTTACACGCTACTAAAGTACGTCAAAATTTATAAACATATTCTAATTTAATGGTTTACCTAGAGGAATGGTGTGGCCAAATAAATATATTTAATTGTATAGACTAGAAATGCTAAATCAAATAACTCGTCAGGACTAAAGAAACGCAGATATAAAATTATATACCAAATATTGTAATGTGTATATAATTATAATAACGGAACAAGACATTAAGCATGTATGTATAATGATGGATTGTAATACAGTATGTGCACTGTATCAGAATCGATTTATTTACCAGAAGATAATAATATTTTCTACTATTTATTCTCTGTACATTGTTAGATTGTTTACATTGAATAAAGATCTATCTATCTATCTATATTACAACTTCCAATGTAGTCGTGTGTGAGTTGTATCTTATATCACAATAATACCCAAATCCGGTCCGTGACTACCCCGTTTTGGATTGATAAACGTATGCAGTCGTAAGTTTAGGTTAGGGCTAAACAAACCTAATGCGAGATAGTAAATTTACTTCCCAAATATGTCGCGCTTCGTTCGCCTATGCTAATGAAATATTATGTAGGTATCCCGCTATGGATGGGGCTTCCTCTCGTAGAGAGAAAGAAAATACTATTGATAGCGCCTGTTATTTATATGTAAACCTATTACGTTTATGTACATTTTTATAAGTAGGTAATATTTGTAAAGCCGTTAAACACCCCGCTTAAATTTGCGAAAGCAAAATCTTGCAGATCTTGTAAGGTATATAGATGGACAGAAATATTATGTTTAATTTTTTAACGTTCATTTATTTATTTTTCTACTTTGCCTTTCACTAAGTTGTGATGAGAGTGTACAAATAAAAAAAAAAAAAATTTGTTTAGTTAAAATTAGTTATATCAAAAATTAGAGAATTCAAAATTATACACAAATCCTGAGAGCCTTGCAATATCATTATACACAATATTAACTAACATATACAATTTTCAATTTAGTATAACCCTAACGCTCTCCGTGGTCCTAAACCATTACTCTAAGGTCAAACTGTAAATGTTCTTGCATTCAATATTATAATGAACTGATCAGTGAATCAGTTGTAACTGTTGTTAGCAGGTGAGAGTCGAAGCTGTCGGTATAGATAATAAATTGTGGCTCGGCGCATGCGTCTCGCGTGCCGTGTATCGCCTGTATCGGGCTACCGCTCACGCGAGCCTCACTACACGTAGGCCTTACTCATTACCATTACGTTTACTTTGTAGTATACATACACAACGAGGATGTCTATGGGCGTCGTCCGATCCGCATAATTGTTATACAGACGTGGGCTGTGGCCCTCTTTCAATTATCTCCACCGAGAACTTAATAGCGGTTGATGAAACGCAAGAGCGTCAACAGAAACTTGTGAGCTACCTCCCCGGTCGTGCCGGCTCAATTCAGCACGACCTGTTACTTACAAGAGCTACACTGAATGTCTTGTGAGCTACGAGTATGTACAAACCGCGTAAATTTCGCTTTTAATATGGATGAAGTCGGTACTTTATAATTACTCTTTGCAATGCAAGTAAAAAACATACATTTGGTATAGATGACACAAGAGGTCCTACATAAATCCGAGCAGGCTATTTGTCTATTTCAGGGGTATCACAGTTACATTAGGTAAGCCAGTATACTCTACCAGTATATTTTCTCGTGCTTCGTGGGAGGTCAGCAGATTCGAACTCGCCAAAGGCATCCATATGATGAACATATATATGCCGCTTTCATGAATTAACATTAATATTCATATGAATATTGTAAATTTATTTCCGTTACCTAGTAGCGTAACACAAGATATCTATCGGACTCGCGGGACCGGGTTAACGTGACATAAATATGGGACTTTTATTTGTCGTAATATTTTATACAGCTTAAGATATTTCATGGCTTTATTATTAGCTTTCTTGAACGAGGTCAAGTGTAGCGCCAGGAATGTGGGGAAATAAAACAGGGTGACTCAGAACCGTAATATGTGCATTGTGCAGTGTGCAGTCAATCTATGGTGCCGTATATGTAATATATGCCCCTCTTTGACCCCATTGGTAAAATTCAGAAATCTTTAGCGGATGTAATGCAATTACATTTTGATCGGTCTAAGTAGTTTCGGTTGTTGTGCGTTATTCAATCGGCCACTGAGTCAGAAATTTAATAAGAGTTAGGACCGATATGCCCAGGAAAATTCTTTAAATTGACGCAATATAGACGTGAAGTGATGATTCTACTGTCACATTTCGTGTCTGTGAGAGTCTGCACCGATTGTATTTGGGCATCGCATACAGAACGTTAACCTCTTCATCATCATCATCATCTTAAACCTTATCCATTGCTAAGCCATAAAAGTAAAAACTGAAGTCATTGCTGCTCCAAAATAATCTCGAAATTCTCGTATCTGCAATACTGGGCTCTAGGACTATCAATTGGAAATTTCTCACGCAACACGCAACAAAATACGAATTACTTTTTTACGACGAATATAAGAACAAAGAGCCCGAGACATTCCGGCGTACATAAAACGCCGTAATTATTGTATGAGGGAGTTCGGAACTATTCCGCAACTCTTAATCGTATGATACATTTCGCCGGATACTCTCCCCCAGGAATTTATCTTTGGAGTGGGTGTGTATAAGTAGTCGCGTCACGTGCCACAAACTTCTTTCGGCGCTCGTAGCCGAGTTGCCCGACTATCAAACCGCTGTGTTATGTGTGTATGTATACTTTATAATATATCTTGTAGCTCTTACGAATTTTCATGTTCAATTGTCAATGTTCTCGATTGGAGAACTTCATATTGTCATCCTGACAACATGGCCGAATATGTTACTGCTTTGTTCTCGTTCATAATTTGAAGTCGTTGATAATATTTATAAATACGTCGCGGCTATATAATTTGAAACAGCAAATATAAAAATATTTTATTAATTAATTAAACAGGCGATAAGACAATACTATAAATATATATATATTTCAATTGAAGCAACAAAACGATGTAATCAACGGCTTTCCAACTCACTAGCACTGAGGGGAATATAACATCCTCAAGTCCTAAACGACCTGAAAGCATGACGACTTGATCTACTTAACAAACTAACACACAAGCTCATACAAAGAGGAACGCCATTAAATATTTATCATAGCGACATTGTAAATGAACCAGCGACACGGCTGACATTAAAACCGCCATGATTAATACGTTACGTTGACATGTCTTCGGAGGTAACGAAGAGCCACTCCCCAATACCGTTAGATATGCTGTTTTATACTAGTTTATAACACGAAATATTCTCCGGTTTATAATCGAAATATCTGTGATCAATTAACGTCGATACTTCTTTTTGATGAACTAATGGAACTGCTATTAACGGCTACTCAATAGAAATAGGTCCGAATTTATAACTAGCTATATAAAAAAATATCGTAGTATTCTTTATCATTTATATATACCTAATGAAACCTAATAACTATCGTAGACCCTTAACTTGGTCACGGTGAATATTTGT
>LUGF01040697.1:263640-276642 GCA_001625245.1 Calycopis cecrops | reverse complement strand
CCGCAATGCCGTAAGTAAGAAAGAGAATTACTTTATAAATGATCACAATCAATATTTTTTATTGCCTTGGGGACAAACGAGCAGTCAGAACCTTTTGATGTCTACCAACGCCTACAGACATCCGTTTAGAGGTTATTCCTACTCCTCCCTCCGTGGCTACTTGGACAGACAGCATGTCTGCTATAAAACAGCTGTACCTACTTGCCATTAAAAGGTACATATTTGAAAAATTCACTTATAACCACAAACTTATTCCTTCTGATTATTTAATTCCTTTCAATGAAATCAAAATGATCATTCATCAACGTCTAAACCCAATACAGCTTGTACGATCTCCGTCGGAAATAACGCGATTAAACAAATGAAAGGGCCAAAATGAACGAGAGCAAATGTGATTACGTCCTGCTAAAAGAAATAAGTAATATTTCTTTTGTTGAATGCCTCTTCGGTGTGCGGAGTTGTAAAACATAAGAAAAACGACATTTAAACCTCCAGCGTCTCGCAAAGGAGACGCGACAATGTCTGGTTTGTTTTATTGCTGTCTGATTGGATTACTCGCTTTAGATGTGTTGAAATACATAAATGACATCCGAATTTAAAAAGGGGAAAGGGGAGGCATAACGATTGGAGGTTTATTAGCGTTGCGTTTTCGGTTCATTTGTGCCGGGTCTTTTATGAATAGTTGGGACGAAACAGCAGATGGTAAGCAAATGGTCTTCATTACAACAACCGTGCAAACATCATACCTTAGGTTTATGCTGATGATAAAACACTTCAGTATTATACAAACTGAAAGACCGCCATGTATGCAATAATTTCGATAATACGTGGCACGCATTACAATCTAGCAACATATAAATAACTTTCTACGCCAACGGAACAAGAAAAATACATTACGAAATAACAATGAGAAAAAACATAATAAAGTAACAGCTGTGCTGTCGCATATCGTGCTGTATGTAAGTAGCCGGTGGCCCATTGAGGAGGGGGGGGAGAAGAAAGGAAGGCAACGCATTTGCGGATTGGTCGATGTCTAAATGTGTCGATAGCCATGACATTGGGTGCGACTGCTCGCTTGTCCTCTAATATATATATATATATGTATTATATATCTATACCCAGGTACTAACAAACTTTCACATTTATATTATGAGTAGGTAAGTTAATGAATATTTTACCCCTGGCGGGTTTCGAACCCGCTTGCATGCGGCATGTCACTTAAATCCCTGCTTGCGTTAAACACGCAAACCAGCGATAATTAAATACTGTAAGCTATACTAATTACTCTAAAATAAGGTTTATTTTTAATTATTTAGCAAAAATTCAAATGTATTATTTTTAGAAGGTAAGTATATAGGAAAGTGCAAAAAATGTTATAATTGTCACATTGATTGGTGTACTTCACTTGAAGTACTATAACAATGTCAGAACCTAAAAAAATAAAACACAATTTAAATGAACATTTTAATTTCTTGCCAAAGAGCAAAAAAAAACAAATTAAACCTTTTCCAATTACGTTCAGAGCGAGTTATTTCCAACTCATCGTGATTCGCAAAATTAACAACATTAAGCCGATATAATCTATGATTCATGAATCTGATTCAGGCGAAGCTATTAAAGCTGGAATGATAATCCAAAGCGCAAAGAATAATATTGAACTTTGGTTAGAACCCTGATAGAGCTCCGATGAGAATCGGTGTGGGATGCTATTTGCATTTTATATAGTAGTCGCTCTATGTATTTTATATTTCGTCTTCTTCATCATCATAACCTAATCCTACCGTCCACACAGGGATACGCGTGTAATGATATGAATCGGCCTAAGCTTTACTTTGTGAGCTCGCTGTTTCTAAACCATAGGTTTGCATCATCGCAAAGAATGTATGTCGGAGCAGCCCCCATTTACAGGCCACCAGTCTCTTATGGGAGACTGACCAGTCGTAGAAGTGGCCTGTCACGAAATGCCATCCAGTAATGGCATTTCTTTGATGTGCTATTGTTCACTTGGGCCACTCAATTTTTTAATTTCTTTGATGCATTTCACCATTTAGCCAAAAAAGATAAATAAAAATAAGTAAATTTGTAAGTAGTGATAGAAGTCGGCGTTTGCTAAAAGCAGCATCCATCAGTGCAGACAGATGATGTTGATGAATAACTTGTATATTACGAACAACCAATACCAAATTAAAACAACAAATCCTTACCTTTACTTAAACCGTGTACTGTTACCGCATCGTTTGGAGCGGTTAATTCCCCGAGATATTCCCGCCGAGGTCTCCGGACGGTTATTATCGTTCTCTAAACAGCGCTGTAAGAGGCCGGGCGACAGTCGGCTAGCGCCTTAAAGCCTTGGTAATACAACCGCGGAGGCGCGATATCACGATTTGCATGAAACGAGTTCTCGAGGTGTCGCATGAAAACGCTTTCGAACACTTTTACATCGTATTTTCATTGTAGTGAAATTAATTTGGCGATTTAGGAAACACTTCTTTCTTTTGCTTCAGGCAGAGCTCCGAAGTGCCCGATTTCTGATAGATAGGAAACACATCATCAGCGTCATCTAAGTAGTCTCAAATGGAAACACACGTTATATAAGGTTCTATAGATTGGGTTGATCTTAAGAGTGAATTAAACTACACTGTAAAATCTAACTACACATTACTTCTTGCACGTCTAGGGAAGTAAGATTGAGTATGTCGATACTGGGCATTTTTACAGTTTTCCCATATACCTATAGTGTACAATACTATTTCGTTAAAATTTATTTAAATGTAACAGTATTAACAACAATATTACTATTAAGTTATGAAGTAGAGAGAGCGAAATTATAAGTTTAATGAGAGATGGCAATACATCCGCGGAAATTTTCTCTAATCTATCGCTCTTACAAGATTGAAAGGTCGGCCTAAAGTACCCAGAGACATACAACGGCCAGCAAACCACTGATGATGAATATGTGCCCAATAGTGGTTAATAATTGATTCCCTCCATGCGCGGGGCTTTACGTTTAATTGTATAATATATTTTGATAGGACAAATATGAGAATAAAGATTTATAACGTTATTAAACGATAAGAAGGTCATTTATTACGGTTATGTAACGGACGAACATTGCCAGCCCGAACTGAACAAAGCCGAGCCAACTTGCGATAAATTAATCGAGCAGTTCGAAACACGCTGAGCAAAAACATTATTCCCTATACAGCTGGCCCTTGTTAATCTAAGAATAATGGCGTCGAAGATTTATCGAAAGTCGAAAAGATAAAAGAAGCAGAAACATTCATGATTGACGGTGAGATGTAACAGTAATTAAAAGTTTCGCGTTACACGCCAGACTCGCTTGTCGAATGCATAAACTTACACAAATTAAAGGGAAATTCTTTTCAAGATTCGCAACTTACCGTTCGGGAAACTTCGACGGCTGTCACAGATTTAATTGGGAATCTTAGCGAATTCGGTTCGTAATAAAATTTGTAGGTAACTAACTGTATTTGCGAAGAATTCCCTCCGCGTTCCTTTGAGGGTAATATAATCTACATACATATATGAATAATCAATTAATCAATTTGCATAGGTGCCTACATACACGCATATTGACTAGGTAACGTCGCAGTTTGACTCGTTTGTAGTTTAAAAAGTATATATCTTGTTCCGTATAAAACAAATCAAGTTAAATACACGCAGCGATATAACACGCGGGCGACATAGCAGTATAACACAATTAACAATCGCGGAGACATTTGTATCATTAGAAGACGACATAGTTAGGAAAACATGTTTGAACAGAAAGACGCGGCAGGGGTTTAATTAGCCGAGAATGTAACGTATTCAAGCGGCGCCTTCGCAAACTTTAACTTAAAACCCCGAACTTGCTCAGAAATTTGTTTTGCGTCGTACGGATCTTCATTAGCTCGAGTCCAAACTTATTACGTATGTTTGACGGAGATATATCAATGCCGCGGTTTCTCGACACTCCGGATCCGACCATGTTCGGATTCGCACTAATTTTGCAGCACATACAGAATCCCACCAATTATAAGGCGGGTCGAGTCAAATTTGGACCAATTAGATGAGCCAACGAACTGTGTCGTACTCGGGAGCAGTTTTGTCGGCAATATAATTTATTAGGGAGGCTCAAAGTTGCCGGCTTTAACCCTTAAAGACTCAAGTGAAATTTGATTACGGTTGCTTTAAGCGTGCCCCCCTTGTGTTTAAGTTTAAAATAGACGATACTATTCGTTGCTTACATACATTATTGGTAATACTTGAAACTTTATTACCACATGGAATCTCTGACCAAATTTAAATGTTTTCTGAATATTTCACTGTATTAAAAAAATTTAATAAATTTTACAATATACCAATCCTTTTTTCCCAAAATATATTGTATGGATATTGGATACACAAAAGTTAAAGAGAATTTAAATTATGAAATTCCAGTATCAAATAGTGATTATAACAGTCTATGTTTTTGTAGAAGCCTGCCACGAAATATCTGTCGTCAAATGTGTCTTGTTATTTTCTCTAACATTGTATTTATTTCGTAATTTCTAAACCTACATTGATAGAACTAAGTCTATACATATAACAGTGTATGTCTTTGTTCTTGTATTTTGGTTTGTTATCATCAAAAGAAAATTCATCGAATGTATCAAAGAAATCCAATATCTTAATAGAAACCCTTTTGTATAACGTTATTTCTTCCCTACTTCAAACACATACATACTAACATACATTGGATAGCTTGTGATTTCACTATTGAAAGGCATTCTACCTCCAAATCAATTAAATTCCTTGTCGTACCTTTTCTTGGGACTATTTTCTTAAGTCAGTCTCGAGGGGAGGACATCAAAAAGCCTTATCTTCACTGGAAAGAGCCAATTAAAGGTTTTGAAATTGATTTACAAAATTGATTCTCCTTTGTCAATTCTGTAATTGAGAATAGCTATCGATGGCATACGACTCTACAGTATATTATACTTTGAAGATAGACTACTTGATGTTTTGTTGTTTTTTTAACTCATATTCTAATTTCTAATGTAATTTAAAATGTATAATAAGTTCTAACTGGTGTAAGTTTGTTAAATAATAACTTTTACCTTGTCACATGACATTCATCTCTTGCCTGTTGTCTATCACCATTTACAACATCATTCATACAAAAAACATCCTTTAAAATAGATTTACCTGAATGAAATTTCTTTTGCGCATCATTTATTACCGCGTCGTCACTTGCACCCCTTATTGTAAATTAATTCACTGAAGCTCTTCTAGGTCGTCACACAATTAAGGCTCGTATCGGAACGCTTTTGCGGTTAATTCTGCATGCATGACTTTTGAAATCTATGCGCTAATGCCTGCCTTTATGTAATAAATCATGAAAATTACTTAGAAACAAACCTCTACCTAATCAATTAATCACTTGGGATTGGTTGCTCGTGTAGTCTCGGTGACAGGGTCTCCGCGGCCAAAGGAAGGTTTGATTTATGACAAAATAATACTCTATGGGGAAATTTAAACTGTTGCCGAGGAAAACTTTAAGTCGGAACACGCATAATTATATTAACAATGCGAGACTGTACGCGAAAGGGGTTGGATCTCGTCCCTTTAGGGGCAATAAATACTATTGATATTTTTGCTCATATCAATAAAGTGTATTATTTTCTTTAACGAATTAATAACATTCTGTTAAGGGTTACACATTTAGTAAGTGGTAGTGCCATGCTGCATTACCTCCGAATATAGCTGGCACGGCCGGAATTCGAGCTCACACGTTACAGGCGTATACTCGCACCGCGTTTTGGTGTGAGCTACCCGTGGCCCACGGAGGGGAAGGGATAAAGGAGAGGAACACAGTTTTATAATCTCTATGCAGATGTTTAAAAGCGTATGATCACTTGCCTACTATTAAAAAAATCACGTCTCTCTCCTTTCGTTCTTTTTTTAATTTTTACACGCAATTACAATAATGTAATTGTTAACAACGACTTTATATCTATTTATACATATAATAAAACAGTAAATTTCGTGTATCTGTACACTGAATATATTTACGTAAAACTAAATGGGGGCGATGTTAAAATAGTATTAGAACACTTCAATTTTTAATTTTTGTCTGTTTGTCCGGGCAAATCTTCGTAACCACTGGACGGATTCGTATATTTTTTTTTGTGGTGTAGAATGTAGATACTAGGCCTGGTCAACATCAAAAACACTTTTTACTGCGGTAAAATCGCTCATTCCTACGGAAAATCGGGACTTCGGCGCACTGCAAGCAACACAAAACGAAGTCGCAGGCACCAGCTAGAAAATAATAAATTAACAAATATTTTCACGAAGCTACCTTTTGATGCATATTTACATTAACCAAAGCGATAATGATAGCGTGCAAAGTAATATTTTACATTGGAAATGTATTCCCAATTTATAGATTTCAAATAATTTTGCCTATTTGAAGTTTACGACATCCAAAAAAAGTACATCGAGCGATCAACCTCGTATAGTTTTATCTACGTTATAAGGTACTAGAAAAGTTCCCGATTTGCAAATTGTCTCCATACACCGCAAATCACTGCATTCACCGCGACGAAAACTTTTTCCTCCGCACTATCGCGGGCGTAAACTCGGACTGAGTTGTCGCTATCACTAAATCAGGGAACTTCGCGAATTATCTGCCCGAGTCTCCATCAGCCCGCGGATTTCCTCAACCCTGAACGTTACGATCCATACTTTAACCCCCATAAAACCCCTTTCGAGAACCTGTTTGTCACTGAAAAAAGCCTAAAGATATCGTACACCAAGAACGATATCTTTAGTCTTTTCTTAAACGTGTATGTTGCCACATAATTTAAAAAAGCTTGTTAAATCATGTGGCAATAAAAATGCTGTATACTACATACATAAAAATATCACATTGCTGCATTCTCTTAAGTTGTACCATATTATTGTTTTATCATATTAATTCTGTTACACAACTCATGTAGTTTTGCCTCGTATTTTCCGATGAGCCATTGTTTCTAAAGGGAACAACGATTCGTTACGTGATTTTGAAACCAAATATGTTGTGTTGTACAAGAATGCATTAGTTTATTATTACTTGTTTCAATTCTAAACTATTTTGTATACCGAATCATGTTAAAGTATATTGTTAAATATTGTAAGAGTTAGTGGCACACTTCATGCGTGCACGTTGCCGAATTGGGCCAGCACGTCGGAGGAAGTAGATACTTCTCGCTTACACGAGATCTGCGTAAAGTGATAGCTGTGCTGTCGCGTTTCGTGCGGTGTGTAAGTAGCCGGTGGCCCTAAGAGGTTGGAACATGAAGGAAGTCAACAAATCTGTTTATCTCTATGCGGATGTCTATGGGCGTCAATAGTCATGAAAATGGTTCCGACGAAAAAAATATTATTCTTCTCTCTCTTCAGGGCGACAAACTAGCAGTCAGAGCCACTTTACAAGAATTATGATTGTCTTAGCCATCATTCTCATCAAACTCCATACTTATTTGTTTGAAAAAGCAAGGTAATGATTTAAAAACATCAAACGAATCTCGCGTTGCCATTACAATATTTTCATAACAAAAAACATTGCAAAGTGGCATAAAATATAAAAGAACGCTTAATTTCAGCGAAAACAAAAATAAAAATTAATTCTACACAGACGAAAACGTTTAACTGTTTAATATAACCAAAATTTTCAAGCATGCTCAAAAGCCACGAGACAGAACGCAAGGCGGCGTTTAAATTTTTTATCTAATTTATCTCTGAAATTATTTTGCGTCGACGTTTAGGAGTGTCAAATCAGATTTATTTAAGATGGATTTGTTCCCGCAACACCTGTCTCGGCGGCCATACTCTTAATCTAAATTAAATTATTCCTCTGTATAATTCTAAATTCAAATATTCGTCTTTTGCTTTTGCAAAATTTATTTTTTATTTTGCTAACGCACGTGTAAATTACAAATATTTTATTCTTAACCTCAATAGAAGCAGGCGAAATATACTCAGCGGGACAATTTATTATAGGTTATATCGAAATGGGTATTAACTTAATTGTCATCAAGATTATTGTCACCTTCTGTATAATAATATTGCAATAGGAAAAGGAGAGTAATCGTATTTATAGCCGCCCTAACCCTCGCTCCGCAGACAGGCATCGTAATAATCCGCTTACCGGCTGTGGCCATCTAGACATTAAGCTATAATTAATTATTATAGTGCCCCGTCGCGCCCTGACCCTTTTTAATGTTTTTACACTTATTACTAAGGCACTACACTTTAATTAATACTGTTATATTACTCATATGTATGTATTTACATGTAATAAATATGTCTTCAATAAATGTAATTCGTTTGCACGCTCGTTCTGATTTGGTTTTTTATTTGGCCACGTCTCGGTCTCTGTTACATTCTTCACGGAGATTTCTGACGACTCCTGGGAACTTTTCCGTGTGATATCGTAAAAAACTGACGCTCCTCCGGGAACCGTTCGATTGTATGCGAGCGAGAAATATTTTAACACAAAATGTGGCTTTGCAGATTCCACCATTTTATTTAGGTTAAAGTAAAGTAATATATATGTGTGTTTAATAATAAACTTTAAGTTAAATTTAAATACGTATTAGCAAACGCAGTTGTACCCACTTCCTCCTAATTTTATAAAGTTTTTATGTATATTTGAAATTTTTTCCCGAAAAAGAAATTGCTATTTTGGGATAGACTTTAAGCGAATATCTATTAAATTGTTAATGATAATATTGTTATATACTACAATTACCTACATAAATATAATTGTACAACTTGCGTCTGAAGATCTCCCAGACCAACTGCGTAAGCAGTATTGTGAGGCTATATATTCGATTAAATTGTTAATACTGAATAAAGAAATAAAAAAAAATATCTTAATAACTCCAGAATACAAGCAGCCTATTTTGTGCCAAAATTCTGACAGTGAGATGCCATCAATGTTTTATTAATGTTATTTATTTTAGTACATTAGATATATGGATGTTTTGCTTACAATTGTAGATTCAACGCTTTAAACTTGGTTCACTTCTCAACTTTTATTTTTGCAAAGATCACTCCCGGGAGAGTTTTAAACGAGACGGACGAAACTTGGTATATTTTTAACAGAATTCAGTTTCCTTTTATGTTTATATGGTCCCTAATATTTTACGCATCTTCATTGGAAAAGCGTTTACACGTTTGGCGTTCATTATTAGGACAAATTTCAAAATAATCTTGATTTGTAAAAGATAATAAAGATATTTTTTTTATGCTTGAACTAATTGTGCCTTGGTTGGTTCCTTGCGTCGTGTTGCGATAAAATATTTTTTTACTCCGGTGAGGATTTGCACTCAAATTAAATATAGTCCGTTTAATATTCCGGGCCTAACATTTCTGGATATTATTTTTTACACATTCATTGAATTGGGAAGAGTAGGAGAGAAGTAAATTAAGGACCCATTCACAGGTTCCTACGATGTCTATTAGAAACCCAACTGGCAAATTTCATTTCCCAATTCCAGTCTAGACTAATAGTCTTAATCAATATGAAAAAAGTGTGGTAATTAAGAGCCACCTCGACAAGCACAGTAACCAGTAGTTACTGTGAAATAGACACCAAGTGTACTATTTAAACTTTTGTAAACAATTGTAATAGAAATAGTTTTGATGCTTTTTCATAGTATTTTTAGTCTCATCGGTATATATCTCTATATATCGGTATATACCTTGGTCTATCATGAGCATATTTTAAACATATTATTATTGGTTATAGTATACAGCATAGCGCAGATGTGAAGCTACACTGATTACGTTTATTCTTTTATGGCGATGTCTGCTCGAGACGTTGGACCACGTGTTCCTATTTGCATTTATGTCTGAGGTACAATATTCTGGCTGGAAATAGTTTTGATGCTTACACGAAAGTAACTGTTGTGTCCTCAGATCGGGTCGTGTATATGCAAATGTAATATTGTCTCTCGTATTATTTACATTCTTCGCTTTGCTTGCGCCCTGAGAATCGATTTCGATGTATATTTTATCTGACGTCAAATAAATTGCCATTCCGATATGCTTTGAAGATTTTTCTAAATAATTTACTAAATATTTATATTTGTGGTATAAAGAAAATTTTGTACCTACTTATCGAAAATATTTGTTAGTTTAATACTACATTCTAAATACACATGCAACTTTATGAATCAGTTTTTAGTGACTCTTAAAACAGAATCGAATGATTATTTCGATCAATCGATCGGAAAGTTACAATATTGACACTCGAATTAGAATTTAAAACAACATTTCAATGATTAAAATTACAAAGCTTCTCCAGATTGATCTGTCAAAACTCCGATTGGATTCAATCGTCAATGAATTTCGTTTACAATTTTTAAATACTATTTTTAAATTTGCAAAACTAATCTTGAAATTGTTCTGAAAATACCATTTAGATTTTTAGTAGTACTTTTTTAGTTATATTTCTAAACAAATATATCTTTATCCTATATATTTATACATTTACAATTTGTTATAAGTACAAAATTCCACAAGAACATAAAATTATACTTTAAAAACAACACAACAAAAGTGAAAACAACCGATCCGATTACCAAGCGTACTTCCATAATAAAGTAAATTAAAACGTTCGTAAAATAAAACTCTGTAAAACAAGTTCCATTACATGCCAGTGCGCATGAATGGCATTTAATTTGAACACTTACTTGCTGCGGCATGAAAAAAAACGAGATAAACAAGTTGCGGCATAATATAGTAGTAGGAATCATGAATCAGACGCCAGGTGGATGTTCTGAGGACCGTCTGTGCTGTGGTTGGACCGGTTTGTGCGCCAAGTGGGACGCTGAGGCGACTTAAATAACATACCGTTTATTTGTATGTTTATTTTTAGATACATCAACAACATGACGAATATAAACCTACGACAATATTAACAATTTCTACATAGTCATAATTGCATGTTAATGGCATGTAAATATAGGTCTCGCTATATAAGAAAATTGAGTGGGAAGATACAATACAAAAGAAATAAACGGGTGAAGTCTATATGGAATTTTTTCATATCTGTATATTACATATGTATGTATGAGGTATGAAAGTAGCTGCTGTACTATATAAATATTATAAATGGTAAATACTTGATAACAATTAAAAAGAATGTGTGGAGATGAAAAGGGCAAGTTTCCCCTTAAAGGGTACAATGGGGGAGGGGGAATAAATCTAAGGACATTCATTTCTAAGTTTATAATATGAGCAGTATAAAAATTAATGTACAGGAAAGATATTCTATTACTATTTGTAAATAGTAACAGTAAAAAGACCAAAATCGTAAAGATTTTGAGGGATTTCTTCCATATTCTACGCGGGTGAACTTCGGGGCACATCCAGTATTATATAATATATAAACAAATAATATAAATTATATATTTACTGTCAATTTTTATAATTCTATTAAGAAATATTTCCTACATACCTACTTTACTTCTTAACAGCTCGCCACTACGAACAGTCTTATCATTCTATAAAATCATACAAAAGTAGTTTACAATTGTTACACAGTATGCGAGAGAATTAACTTATTACCTTAAATTGAATCTCTTTCGATTCTTAGATTACTACAAGGTAAATAAATAAATCACTTTTTACTCTACTATCCTAATTCCGTGTAATAAATTATTCAAATGTAATAGAGAGTCTATGACTTGCACTATACAACAGTCCCTAGTTGTCACAACGATCAGATAAACAATGGAATGATTTGTTACTTTCTAAGACCATGTGAAGAACAGAAATAAATATTTAATTAAAACAAGTGTTAATAAAGATTATTTCTTGTAGTTGCAATAACTTTAAAATTCCTGCGTGTTGTATTTTATACCTAGCGTTGTTAACAGTCGTCATCCTACTAATATTATAAATGGGAAAAATGTGTTTCTTTTTTTGTTTGTTTGTTACTCTTTTTGTTACGCAAAAACTGCTGAACCGACTTTCATGAAATTTGGCACACACATAGAGGGTAACTAGGATTAAAACACAGGATAGTTTTTATGCCATTGGATGTTTTTTTTATTTTCTTTGGGATCATTTCGATTACGCTGGTGAAACCGCAGGGCGCAGCTAGATATAAATCAATTCGTCGTAGATGTCTTTTATTTCTATTTGCGGGGAAATGCATTCATTAACCAAGGGACTCGCAGATGAAAACCTAAAACTCATAAATCCCTGAGGGTGCAATCGGCCGCAAATATCTACGGGAGTGCCCCGGATCATCGCAGATGTCTTAAAATGGCTAATATATATCAGACTAAATATATTTAGTCGAACGTAACATGGATATACGCCGGGGTAATATTTCCCATTCGAAATGCATGATAATATTTAAGTTACTCCAGCAGCTTATTTTTTAATCGAATTTCTATATACATTATGTATTATTAGCTAACTCGGCCACACTTTGCTGTGGCTCCTAAAATAATTTTAATTTTTTACTAATCTAAATAAAACATGGCCTTTATATCAAGTTGAACAAAGTATGTGTCAGATGTCATTCACAAAAGTTCAGTAGTTGCGAAGGTTGCCCCGGACAAACAACGTCAAAGACAAACGTGCAGTCAGAGCCGTTCTCAAGACTACTGACGCCCATAGACATCCGCATAGTTTATACAGACGCGCTGCACAGTGCACTCCTTCCTCTCACCTCCAGCCACTGGCTATTCGGTTACGTGTAAGCGAGAGATGCGTCCCCGTTCGTGCCGACCCAATTCGGCTACGTGCATGCCAACAGCGTGGCACTACCTCTTTCCAAAATTATGTAAAGTATATAGATGTTGATACAGATGATGTTATTGGTAAGAGGTAGTGCCACACTGCATGCTTGCATGCAGTCGAATTGGGCCGGCACGACCGGGGAGGTACCTCTCGCTTACACGAGACTGGCGTAAAGTGTAAGCTGTGCTGTCGCGTTTCGTGCGGTGTGTAAGTAGC
>LUGF01040697.1:247074-263501 GCA_001625245.1 Calycopis cecrops | reverse complement strand
AAAAAAAAAAAAAAAAAAGATGACATTTCAGTAGTTCACGTTATGCAGTTATTCACCCTCGCACTCAATTACCAACTATCGTTTGGCCTTCTATAAAAAAAAAACGTTAACATGCTTTCGAACCATTCCAACAACATTCCCTTAATTAAAACATTTTACATGAGTAAAAACTAGTCCACACAACAATCTACTCAGGTCCGATTCCATTTGAACATGTCACAGCAGTTTATCGCTTAAATAAAGTAAAAACAGACTGCAGTTTGAATGTTTTTAATAGTTCTACTAACTATGGACGCGATTCAATTTATACCCATTACAAATAATTTACGAGTTAAATGAATAATTGACAACAGAGGCAAAGAGAAGTGAATGCCACATATCTCAAGATTTGCCTTGCTGCTTCCACATTCGTAATTAATTCTCTTCACATAGACAAACCGGTTGCGAAGTCTCTTTGCCACCTTCGGACAACACCCGATCATGGTTTGCCAATCTTGGTTTTCCCCGGCACCTAAGCATCTCGATATATATTTCATATTCTCAATACATATCCATTAAAGTCGTTTTTCGGATAGGCAATTCTTTTCTTTATTGTTGCTTCATTTTATAAACTTTCCTTTTATTACGCAAGTAATTGAAGACGCACGTGTACACAATATTAATAGTAATAACATTGTATATTTTTTCGTAAAAAATACGATTAAAGATATATTGTATCTGAGAATACTTTTTATTGCCAACATAATATAGTCTCGCCCGCGCGAGCACGTGTTGGTGGCACCAAGTAATTGCATGACTTGTCTGTCTTGGGGGGTGACAGCGACGTATGAGAACTAATATTATTAAAATATTCAGCGTGCTATACTGTATACGCTTATAATGGATTTAGAATAGAAGGTTTATATTATTCTGTTGTGTATGAAAAGAGACGGAGAGATCTTTGCATCTATATTATCAACACGTTAAAAGTTTTAGTACAATAGATATAATAGATTATAAGATAGTGTCACAGCTGCTTCAGAATCGATCGTCATGATTGGGAAAGTGTCTTACGCCTGCGTAACATCTTCATAAAGTGACGCTATAATATCGCGTTTTGTGTAGCTCTAAGAGTGACCAGAAAAGAGGAATAGAGAAATTAAATACATTATTTTTGTTAATGAATGTTATGTTACAAGCAAAAGCATAAACGTTCACGAGAAGCACATGGTTATTCTCTTTCAGAGGGAGTTTCGCTACCTACTACGGCGATATACACACGAAATTCCACGTTAAACTGTCGGAGCCAAGGTTCATTTTGGCCTGTGAATTTGATGTAATTAACTACCGAGTGTTTTTACCCAACATAATTTTCACAGTAAGTTCATATTTTCAAACGGCCCTTAAGTATGGGACCCTAAAGTCGTGTGCATACAGCGTTTAGCGTTAGCTGTAATAAATTGGATGTGTGCTTACTTACGTTGTTATTTCATTGTATCTCTTTATTTTTTATCGACCTCAATTTTATGTTCAAATAAGTAGCATGTCGGGTCCAAAAAAGACTGCACTTCGATCACTCAAGGCCTTGGACCTAAAATAACGCTGATGTCTATCGATCCATCCGTCTTTATCATTAAAAACACCGTAAAAACATCGTCTTTTGTAAAATAAAAACACCGAGTAAGAGCGACCTCGACTTGTATACCCAGGGTTCCGTACCTAGACTCCTAGACCTAGACTCGGCTATTGGTTTCCGTTGAAGATGTATTGAGCTTTCATCATACTTCACTTTAAAAAGAACGCACAGAAATTAGGCGTGCAGATGCGTCGCACTCTTACCTCAGGACATCTTACTAATCTTATCTGATCGCATTAACCAGTATAACACAACTAGTAGACTAAGAAACTAACTCATCCGTGGTATGATAAAAAATATATAAGAATAAAGACTGAACTTAAATGTGATACAGTATATAAATTTACAAAATAACACCGAATGTACAAACGACTTAAGAGTTACCCATTAGCAGGACGCGATCTCATTAGCGCCAAAACAACACTGGCAATATAAAAGAATGACTCGACGCAACCGCCCGGCCTATTCATCACGAAAGTTGCCCGTGCGAAATACAGTGTTGCCATCTTACAAATTGAATTAAAAATATTTACAACGCACAGAAAAGTAATCAGGTGTATGCAATTTTAATATTCTTCTCTACCAATTTTTATTCTTTATTTAAATTTGTTTTATGTTTAATTTATAAACGTGAAGTTAATATTTTTTTTTTGCAGAGAATATTTTTAAATAAAGAATGATTTATGGAGTTTTGAATTTTAAATTGTACTTTTTATTAGAATATTTTGTTTAAAAAAAAATTAAACTACTTCGCTATATTAAACTAAATTTCTCTTTTCAGATCCCCAGTTTTTTTGTTCGGAAATGAAACACCAACAAACACCACGGCTATGTAAGGTAAGTTTCCTCCTTTCACAAATAACTTGAAATTAATTTCAAATATTTATTCAACAAGCTGGTTAAAGTGTAAAGCCAGATTGAATGCGGTTGAAGATTTCTTCATATTGAGAATAGCTGCAGCATTTCTTGGTAGCATGCTTTTGATTGGATAGCTTATTCATTAAAACCTATTTTATATTATTATTACTATTTTTAATATTAAACAGATACAAAGTTACATAGATAAATATCCATGACTTGGGCAGGATTCGAACACACGACCACCAATCCTCTACGTTACCACTATCCCAATCGGTCGTAGAAAAGAAGACACGTCCTTTATGTGGTCGAATGCGTTTGCATCACAAAAGAGAAGCTGTTTATTTTTCCCCTTAATATTATAAAAAAAAATAACAAAAGATTATGAGAGTCCGAAATGATAAAGATAAGATTTGGAGAAAGAGCACAACACATCTATATATTTGACTTTTAGTCTTTAGGAGTCGATAGTCGTTAAACCATCTAACTGTTTATTTGCCCTTCTGCAATAAAAAATAACTTTCATAAAAAATAAAAAACAGTATTACATAAAACAACTTTCAATACACACCGTTGATTAAAAGAAAATAAAGTAATAATAATACTAAAAAAAATAACATACCGTTAAGCAGTTTGCCCAACCAAATCTCAATAAAAGCAGTCAGTTCCAAAAACTCTTAAGCCGCACGAAAATAAATGTGTATTAAAATACCGCTTCAAACGGGTTTCAATTCGACGGGCTTTTATTATTTTTTTATCGTTTTTACTTTTATTCTTATTTCGCGTATGAAAAATAATCAAACCGAAAGCCTGTGGTTTGTTATATTCTCTTTAATATCGCGTATCGTCAAAGTGTTTTAAAGTATTGATATTTGTTCCAACAATTTCCAACGTTTTAAAAGGTATTTTAGTAAAAGGCGGTAAGGTGATTAGAGTAGATACTACTGCAGCGTAATCAGACGAACACGACCGAGGATTTACAAATCTCAAAACACCGGCATGAAGTAACATCTAAGCAGTAGCATTTAGAATAGCTTGTGAGGATGTGGATGACTCATTGTGATGGATGGGGAGGAGAATGACAACGCTTTCGAATAACTTAGAGTTGTACCAACGACCAAAAAAGCTTCTCCTACCTCCTACCTCCTCCCTCTCCATGGGCCACATTGTACACCACACAAAACTCGACAGCGCAGCTGTCACTTTACGCCGGTGTCGTGTAAGCGAGAGATCCCTGGTACCGGCCCAATTTGCCTGCACGTATGCAGCGTGGCAGTGCCTCTTACCAAATGAGTGCTTCATTATAATCATCATCATCATCATCATCATCGTCGTCATCATTATTATGCCTCCCCATAGAGCACCAAAGGTCACCGCCACGAGTTACTACTTATGCTTTATGCAAATAAAAAGATCTCGCCTGCTAATCTGCTAATCTACGTAAACTAGTGCATCAGCTGTGGGCGCGTGCGCAGCTCCGTCTCCCGTGATTGGCGTCGGCCACGAGCGCACTAATGCACGCACATTGCGTACGCGCGACACGCAGCGGCGCGCGCACTGAATAATAAGCGAGTACTTTTTGTTTACATTTCGGAACGGGAGTGCATTTTCCTGTTCTTTATTGCCGTGTAATTTAATCTTCACAAATGAGCGGTAGGGCTTATATTACAGATAGAGGAATGACAAATAGATAGCTCGGAGACTTTTGAGTAATAAACTAATTAAGACTATCTAAGATATTAGTTTTGTATGTTAAAGACGTTTAAAGGTTATGATGAAATACATATTATTATTATTATTATCATCAGCTATTTTGCTCAGAAGTGTTCATATTAGATGTATGAAAATAAAAAAGCAGTGACGGCATAATGAGTGAAGACTAGTGGAAGACCTGGAAGAGCGTTTTGATGAGTTTGACTTGTTAACCTCCTAAAGTCAAAAAATATATTTATCACTGTAATACTGGTTGCTTTTTTTAAATTTACAACTACGGAAAATAGATATTGGGTACAATTTATATTTGATTATTTGGTGTTTATATTCGTTGTTGAACTAATCTACATCCATCCTCACTAATCTACAGCGGTACAGGCCGATTCAATTCACCTGTGTGTAAAATAACGCTTATGCATGCAGCACGATACGTGACGGCAACACAATTCACAAGCGACAGCGATTTATGTTTTAATTAAAAATATCGCTCTACTGATGATGATGTTACCCCATTATTTTTCAAACGCATTTGGTGTAGCGAGTAAAACTACGAATCTTTAATCGTTATAATTAAAAAAAACCAATTTATTACTACATCGCAACTTGGCTTTCTTTTTTTTCTGTTTTAATCAGGGAATCATAATAATCAACGATAACTTGACATATACGCCGCTGGTTTAGATCAATTATTTAAAAAATAAATAAATATTTATTTTATTTATCTATTACTACCATCACCCAAGTTATCAAGCTACACTATTTATTATGTATTAAAATAATGAAGAGAAGCTTTAAATTTATATGAAATTTAAAGTTTTTGCTTCCGTAACGAAGTGTCTGTGAGTAGAAGTAGAAAGTAATGAGTAGAAGTAAATCTGATCACAATCCATGTGTATTAAAAACTTGTTTAATGCTTCCAGTATTACCGTATTACGTTGTTTTTATAATTCTAGAACTCTAATCTCAGTTCGATGCAAGCTTTTAGCCTCAGTCGTGTTCCATAGGAATCAGCTCATTCAAAGTAAAAAGTCGTTTGTCAGTTCGTTAGTTTATAAGCCAAAATAATTTGCCTATACGTTAATTGACAGGCAGGTTAACAACAGCAGTTGTCAACAGATCAGGTCTCTATACAATAGTAAAATCCACTTTCTTCGAACTCTTTCCACTTCCTTGTCTATAATTGTCCACCCGCTATCGCCTGTGACTCGCACCAACATGAAAGTGACAACGAACAACCCACCATCTCCGGATCGCTTAGCATAACATAAACTGCGGATTGCACACGCGACCTCTCGCACCCGAGGATCGTCAGCGCATTCCATTTGAATATCTCACGGCCGGTGTGCACTCGCCTTTATCTGCCTGTTAATATTTCATGAACTGAAGTTTTAATTTGAAATTCAATAGAGCGGTCGCCGCTGTCTTTGCGCCGTTCGTTTTGTATTATATAAGATATTGCTTAGAAAAGAGGCGCTGGGAGAGACTTCATTTTGCATTTAAATGTCACGACTGTATTATGTGCTTTTTGGCTAACGATACTGTTTTGAAGTTCATTATAATAATAAAATAAGTGTATTGTATGTTGTTCATGATACAAGTTTGTGTATTCTGTATAAAGATACAATATGGTTAATTTGTGCATATACATTTTTAGGGGGTTTCTATGTTTGGTCGGCTTTTATTATCTGGTGTACATTGGATTAGGCTACGTCCAGTAGTTAACAAATGATGATGATAACGATGATGAAGCTCTGTAGGAAGCAAATGTCATGACATATACTTAAATTTCAAGACAAGGATTCTCCAAGAACAACTTCTATAGACCTTAAGGAAAAGAGCAGAATAGCGTACTATCGGTCTATGTGCTAATATGGGAGTCCTTAGAGTCCTAGATGAGCTCAGTATTAGAAACTTGTTTACTGTTTTCCAGTACTCGTAGAAAATAAAGATACGTGATATAAATAATTTAAGAGATGGAGGCTTTAGAAACCCCCTTTAACCAATTTAATAAAACGAGAAAAAAATGCTGCTTATTTACTGGTTACGAGTTCAAATAAACCTTTAAAGCTTTAGGAAATCGACCTAAGTAATTGTTTCCTTTTTGGGAATAAAATTTTCTCAATTCCATAATTTTATGTCGTAACAACCACAGCCATTTAATTGTAATTTGCTCCTACCCACCGTCAAATCTTGGTTCTTTTGATGGTCTAATAAGAGGTCCGACAGGGGATGATTAGGGAATTTCAATAATAATAGTGTTGGACGGAATCCGGAGTATTTTTAAATGAATTCCTGCCTTACTCACTGCTTTGTTTTTATAAAACAAGCTTCATTTCTGCAAAAAGCGATGGAATATAACTGTTTCATTCTCGCTCGCGTGATACTGCTGTAAAAAGTATTGTGCGATTTGTGAATATCTGGTGACTCATTGAGCAAAAGGGGTATTAATCATGACGCATCTGCATTTGAGTATGCGGATGTTAATGAACTTCAATAGTCACTCAAATGTAGAAATAGAAATAGAAATAGAGTAGAAATAGTAGTTTCCCGCTCGTACCTCGTACCTATAATCGGCTTTCGAATGTGCCAAACATTTAGTATATAAATATTTACTTAGATAAATATATTTTATAGCTTACGTTCGGAAAACATCAAGTCTCTGCTGACGCAGATCAATAAACATAAACACGCAAATATATTAGCTCAGTCGATTGGCTGAATAATATTACAATCTTTCAAACATCGCTTCTTAAAAATAAAGTAGACTATGAACCTATCAATCAATAAATTGCTTCGAGAGCACTTCGTTTCGTTTAACAATAATTAAACCAGTTCGCTATTGTCATGCTATCGAGATTTGTTCTAGAAAGATCGAATGAGGTAAATAAATTGCCGATGCCGATACGGGGCTTAATCGACCTTGTACAAAGATAGTAATTTCGTAGAACGTAGATCTATATCTATTACCAGATCAGTCAGCTTTGTTTACATGTACGACGCACATTTCCATACATATGACAAGAATGTTATTACATATAGTATATTATAGGACGGGTATTCACTAATTTAAGATAATTGATAAGAGGCATAGATAAGGCTTAAAAAAGAAAGATATATGCGTAAATATCTTGCAACATGCAGCGTATGGTTGCCAGATGAGCCGGATTCACCGTGATTGTCCATTGGCAGGGCCGAATCCCACGAAAGATGAAGTGCCTCGACAAATGGATGTTGATGAAAAGAAAGAAAAAGGGTCAAGGCATTATAAGCCAGCCCTAAAATAGAATTTTGATTTAAAACGCCAGGCAGAAAAAAGAGTAAAGTAAGAACATCTTAATTTTTGGCACAATTACCAAAAATGCCGATAATATACCCAAAAATGCCGATAATATTAATTGCGTCCTGATGTTTTAGTTTTTCCATCTGGTAAACCTGCAATTGCAATGCAGCATCTTATTTTAAACTAACACCTACATACTCTGAATGATAAACATTTGACATCTGGATTACCACGAATACGAAATAAACTATTGCTGATACGCGTGCCCATTACGTGGAGGGACAAATATTATGCTTAAACTATGGGTCACAGCTATTATGTAATTAACTTCCAATTATTATTATAATTGTACCTTTAGTTCGTTCTTATTTAAACACAATTTCATTCAATGAAAACGTACGTGTTCCCTTATTTAACAATAAGATAAACAAGAGAGGCCTTTTCTTGCTCAGATCATATATTGACTGCGACTGCTGTGATAATATTTGTGTGAAGACCAAAATAAACATCCATGTTTTGCTGTGCTATGATAAACAAACGCCAGTAACAATTTATAATACGCTAAAGCATAAATTTTATTATTTATTTATTATTCTGTAAACGATAATAATTGTTTATTTTGTTTAGCGTTCACTGATAACTCCAAATCTTGATAGCTATATTGTTTGTGTATTTGAAATTAAGGTAAGGTTGTTAACCTATAAATTGATATAGCTCTTTCTTTCATATGCCAATTAAGATATTTATTATTATTGACAAGGAACGCCCATACGGTACGGTACGGAACGGTCATATAAATTGTGTCAAGATTTTTGAACCAATAGGTAGCAATGTTGCAATTAGGTTACAAACATTTCTTTGAAAAACATTGCACAAGTGCAATAAATTCAGTATATATATGTGAGTTATATTTATTTCAAAATATTTGAAACTAGGTATGGCCCGGCGGTAACATCTTTCCCAAGAGAACCATTCATTTTTTTGGAGATATATATTATTTTTATGTTATTAAACCAAATATTTTCAGTAGATTTCATAAAACTATCATTTATAGATACACATTTATAATATTAGAAATGTATAAGTATTAACTGGTATTACTTACGAATGTTTTAATATTTTGAGCAAAGAATTCTAGCTTGTAATCTAGTTTCGTGAAATCTTTGAAGCAGACACTCGAAATATTTAAAAAGCATTCTTGACTCAGATCCAGACGCAACCATGTACCTACTTCTATTTAACTTGAATTTCTTAAATTCTTTTAAATCCTCGAAACAGGATTTCGTCGTTTAGCGAGACGTTTTTCTTATTAGACCATCACGAAACGTTGAGGAAACATTTCTGGGGATGGTACTTATTTCTTTTATATAATAGGAGGACAAACGAGCAGTTGAAACATTAATGAGACTACCCTAAAAATATATTTTTTTTTATGATAAAGGGGGCAAACGAGCAAGTGCTTAGTGACTACCGCCGCCCATAGACATCCGCAATACTAGGTGTCTTGCAGACGCTTTGCCGGCCAACTACTTTCCTGTTTTTATTATAGTAAAAGTGTTTGAAATGTGTGTGAGATATACATATATAGACACGTATATACAGCTACTGTAAATTTACCACATTAATTCACCAGTAATATGACATATAACATAATATACATATACAATATTAAGGCATTTCATAATAGACAATATTAAGGCAGACCTCTATCATTTAAGAGGTAGTGCCACGCTGAATGCATGCATGTAGCCTCTAGAGGAGGTACCTCTCGCTTCCACGGAACCTACGTATAGAGTGACAGCAGTCAGTGTTGTCGCGTTTATTGCAAAGTGTAAGTAGCCGGTGGCCTATGGAGGTGGGAGGAGAAAGGAGGGCAGCGCATCTGTATAACCTCTATGCGCATGTCTATTGGCGTCGGTATTCATGTAAATAGCGATGGTTAGTTTGCCCCACACTAAAAAAAAAAGTAAATTTGAAACACTCGAGTAATCATATCTGTGTGTTCAATCAATCCGTGAATCTGTGTAAAATTGATTACCGATAATAAATTGTAACGGGGCAATTGAAATAACTACGCAAACTACGATTAGCCGGCAGGTGAATAATTTGTGTAAACACAATTAGGACAACATTGTCATAGCAAACAATTCGCTAATGTATGTATTCGGAACATCTATAACAATATTGGGAACTCGCTAAATTAATAATCAAAGCGTTGAAATTCATTTGCGGGATGTAAATTAGATTGTGTGTCAACGATATGACGATATATTTGATTAGATGATTGTTCTAGTGAAAGATGTACGAATGTGGATGAAGATAAGGGTGTGTTACGTTAATTGGCTAGCCGTAGTTGTATAGATTGTGTGGATTGTGTATGTGTGAGTAGTTTTCATTTATCTTTTTATCAAACATTTAATTTACTATCGAAGAGACAAGGGTTGAAACGTTGCGATTGCAAAATCAGATTGCACACGACAACTAGTAACAGTTACATGAATATTCCAATAATATCGTAATCCTACTAATATTATAAAGGCGAAAGTTTGTAAGAATGTTTGTTACTCTTTCACACAAAAACTACTCAACGGATTTTCACGAAATGAAACTTTACAGTAATATTGCTTTCATATCAGAATAACATAATAAGTTTAAAAATATAGGGAATTTTTGAAGTCCGAAATTCACGCGGGCGAAGCCGCGGGCTGGAGCTAGCAATTAATAAATTAAAGTAAAACTTCATAAACGGCTTTCTAAATTATTAAATAAACCGCTATAAAATCCGTAAAAGTTCTTTTATTGCAAGGAGTAATATTCGCGTAAACTTAAGACATCAGTTACATGATCATTTGGCCACCATTGGAGAGGCTGAAGCTAAGAGTTTGAGATGATGATGACGTCACACCAGACAATAAGACCCCGTTTATTTAAAACGCGCGTTAGCATGTGAACGGCCTGAACAAAAAGTATGTAGTTGTAAACGCGCGTTACCCAAACGCGCGTTGAACGCTTGTCATCTGAACAGGGTCTAAGACCAAAAAGGCAGAATATTTTTTAATCCGTTGTGTCACTGAAAATTTTTATTTTCGCTAAAATAATATAAGGCACAATGTACACCAATAAAATGGTTGTTTCCACGCCGTCGTATCGCGAATATTAAAAACATGTAAAGTTGGCGGCTCGCCAGCTGCCGGCTGCAGCGCTGCCCCGCAACTGTTTGTACTCTGCACGCTGCGCGTTAAATCGCTTACGGGGAACTTGACCGTTTATTGATGCTCAGTTGGATGCTGTTACATTTCACCAGACACCAGTTTAACGTTCACGGTTATACATGTATCTTAGCGAAGTACCCGGCGGAATTTCATTTCATTTTTTGTAGTCGCTTTTGCTTTTTCAAAATCGCCTCTAGTATTAGATTTACCAGTTCATTTATCTTTTATACATAACAAAGGCTTAAGTAATTAATATTATTAAGAATTGAGAAGATTAATAGAATAACCACAAAGTTTTTGGGCATGCTAGACTAGTGGAATTTTCTAAATTATTTAACGATATGAGTTCAAACAAATATGATCCACAATTCTCTTAATGGGCTTAGGCGGCCGTCTTACATTCCAGTATCCTAAAGGACTAAACATACTAATATCAGACATAATTCAATTGAGTATGATTCTAATAATATACAGACACCTTAATGAATAAAACCCTGTAGTTATAATCCGTCAACATTCAAACAAAATATTTCGTTTATTAATAGGAGAGCGCGTTGAAGTGTAAACCAATTTATACGTCATGTAGTTGGCGGGATGCAACACAAAATCCCATAACTTGGAAAGTTGTCTACAGTCAGGACAGGAAACAATAAGCCTTAATTCGGAGACAAATCTCCGTGGTAACTGGCTTAACTATAGCAATCTAGGCGATTACACGGACAGACCGACGCGGAGGCTCGGAGATTGAAATGTAACAAGATTTTTACGAAACTGGATTACACCGGTTATGTTCAGCCTTTGTTTCATATTTCAGGACTGAGCCGCACAAAAGTAAAAACATTTGTAACTCACTTTTATGTAGTTTTCAATAACGTTAATGTTTTTGTTTGTGAAATATTATTTTACTTACATGACTACATGAGATTTGGTTGGTGAATAAACGTGATGTAGAGTCGTAGGAATTGGCAAGCTCGTGTTTGGAAATATAGCTACTAGTATAACAATGTGAGTAGTGCATATAAAAAGACCGTTGTTCTGAGAAGAAGTTTCATAACGTAAATGCTGTTAGTGCCGTTAGCAGGTAGCGTTTTCTATTGAGCTCATAGATTTAGAATTGTTCTCACTACGTGCATTTTAAATCTATGATTGAGCTACAGGTAATAGTCCTACTAGGTTTTGATTCCATGAATATATCACCTCTCTCCCTCCCTCTCTCTCTCTCAACTCTATCACAACTAAAAAGTTAAAATATACTTTACGACCTCTTCTACGATTCTCATATCTATCGAATACATACAGAAAATAGGAATTGATGTACGACAATAATAATTAATCAGACAAGTTTTTCATATGAACCAGTTTTTTTTTAAGTTTATGAATGTATTGGCTGTTACATTTGTTGTAATACATATGTACAATAAAAATATGTAAAAATGAGCTATCGCGTATCGTGCGGTCTGTAAGTAGCAGGTGGCCTATGGAGGAGAGAGGAAAGGAGGACATCGCATACGTATATCCTCTATGCGGATGTCTATGGGCGTCAATAGTTATGAAAATGGCCCCACCGGCTCGTTTGCCCCCATATAGCATAAAAAAATAAATATAATATTTAACTTAATAAATTCTCATAATTTATTCATATAGTAATTATACATATATACATCAAGATATATACTTACTATTTACTAACGACCTTTCTTACAGCATGGTCATGTTGAACTAAAATAGCCATAAAAAGTATGTAAATATATAATTTCATGACTTCCTAAAATTGCCAAAAATGGCCATTTTAACGAGATTATTTTGTGGTACGCTAGTTGTGCAAATAACTAGCATTTATTAGCCTTTGCGAGATGTAAATGGGGTATTAAAACGCGAAAAATTCGCGCAAATTCAACGCGACTAGCGAAGTTAATGTCCTCTCTGGTATCCATTTTAAATGAATACCACGTGTGTTAATTCTGTTGTAACTCACACTATAAATACTAGTGTTAAAATGCGAAATTTTCAACCATTTTGTTCACTGTAAAGTACATCTTTTGTGTTTACACGGGGAAATTGTTTTCTGAGCTGCCACCGGATCTGTATGGGGCCTGGTGGCCAGCCTCCGACCCTAATAAGGGCCGACTACTGGCCAAAACCACCGCAGGTGCCATCGGCCGCCTTTGTTCAGATGTCCCCGATCCGTCAGTAACAGAGCTCCTCGGCGACTGGCCAGTCCCTCCCAAGGGGACCGGACTCCAAAACCATCTTCGGGAGAACGTTTTAATTTTTTTCAATGCATGCTATTGACGATAGAGTTCTGATATATTACATGTCAAAACTCTATATCCAGTCTTTGGATACTGGCCGATAAATAGAATATAGAAAAAGGGCTTTATAGGTTCACGAACGAGACATAAATTACATTTACAGCGATATCATGTGGGCGAGAGGTACCTCCGCGGTAGTGCCGACCCAATGTGGCTGTAATATAGCCTAGCACTACTTCTTACTAACTTACGTATGTTTATGCGATATGCGATACTGATGTGATATTTAAAATCGAATTAACTAACACAAAAGCGCTTAGATTATAAAAAACAATAATTGACTGATAGAGATATCAATGATATGATATGATAATACAATTGAATTAGAGAGCCACTGGAGAGTGCAACTTTGTTTGAGCTTGATATGTGCCCGGTCGGAGTTCCTGCTGAGACTCGACAGTTGGAACTGTAGCTGACATACTGTCGGAGACACTATTTAGGACAAACGTCTCAGAATTAATATGTCCTTTATATCACTGTAACTTTTGACGACCACGCTGGCGCAGTGGTACAGGGCTAGGATAAGCTGAGCATGTAGCGCCAGGGGTCGCGGGTTCGAATTCCGCCTAGGTCATGGATGTTGATCTATGTATTATATGTATTTCTATAGTAAAAATCTTAAATATATAAAATTTCTTAAATTTATAAAACATATTAAATATATTCCGTTGTCTAGTACCCGTAACACAAGCCCTTACGGTACTTAGCACGGGGATAGACTAACACTACTGGTGTGTAAAGTCCATAGATATTAATTATTATTATAATTATAAACTTATAACTCGTCGCCCTCTACTCTAGCTGTCGACCCGGGCCCACTTCGTTGCACAAACTATAGCCTATATTACTTCCTAGTAGGTACTTGTAGCTTTCTTTAACGAATTGTCAAATAGCTCAATACTTTTGGAGCAAAAATTACAAACAAACATTAAAATGTTTTATCTTTATTGTTTAAGTATAGATTAGAAGTATAGATTTGGGTGAACCGGGTGTTGGTAAACCAACATGTTGTAGAATATTATAATAGCAAATATCTTGCATCTAAGTTCATGTTTATTTTTTACATGTGCCAACACTGTCAGTTTTTGTATCTTCCTCTTCCTGTGTAACAAGCTAACGAAATAGACACGTGAAAGTTGCTCCCGTTCTTTTATTTGGATCAAGCCCCTAAATCTACAACCTACAGTCCGCTGCCTGGGCAAGGAACCCTTCTCCAACACCGGGTATATTTAAATTAGGTTTGTTTATTTAATCTACAAGCATTTTACTAAATTGCCACAAGCACGAAATCCTAACCAACGTTAAGTAAACGTTTGCTTGTTACGGTTTTAGGACAAATCGATAGGTAAAGGAACCACCTTCATTTCAATACGTTTCCAATAGATACGATATCAGTTTAATGCCACATCTAAAAGATATGTTCGCAGACGGACCACATATCTAGAATATATTAACGGTCTTTGAAATTAGAATAAATATTCGATACCATAGAATTTAAAAGCTTTATAGTCACCATCGAATACGGTAATGCAATTTAACAATTAACATATTAATCGGAATTCCTACGCATATTGAGTAGGCATTTCGAAAACAAAGGCGTTAGAATGCCTTCACTGTTTTCATTGTATGTTATAATGAATAAGTATTAGCTGTTATTGTTTATGTTGCATGGAGTCGAAAATTGTATTTACCTCTTTAAAGGTCAAAAGACCTGAAGATAGATAGGCAGATATCTCTTGATAAATGTAGAACTCTCGTCTCTTTTAATAGAAGTCTACGTTAGCGAAGGTCGTCTCCATCCTGGGAAACGTGGCGCCTCTATCCAGCAAATCAGTAACAGGGCAGTAGGGACGACTTCGATCATAGCGCTGATTTAATCAGAATTTTGCCTTGTTGCCATAACATATTTTGAAAGAGGTAGCGCCGCGCTGAATGCATGCATGTGGCCAAATTGGGCCGACATCATCAGAGAGGTTTCACTTACACTATACTGGCGGAAAGTGACAGCTGTGCTGGCGCGTTTCCTGCGGGGTGCAAGTAGTTTGTGGCCAATTCACGCGGCAGAAGGATAGAGAGCAACAAATGTGTATAGTCTCTGTGTGGATATCTATAGGCGTCGGTATACATGAAAATGGCTCCGACAGCTCGTTTGCCTCCTTACACTATATAAAAAAACTGAAGAATCGCCTCCATCCAGCTCTGTGAGGGCTCTGTGACAGGGCTGCAGAGACCACAAATTCCTTCATGGCGTTGATTTGATTATTTTTTTCTCTGCTTCATCAAGCAACAGGCAATCAAGATGGGAAAATGATTGCTGATAATGATGATACCCAAACAGTACCATCATTTGAGCTAAAGCCACTCGTGACCCAATTGGACTATCGTAATAGGTAATTTTCTGAACGTCCGATTAAGTAGACTTATCGAAACAATCGATTCGCGTTCCAAAGTAGGTCGATACGTTCGCTCGCCGCTGTGTTCTAGGAGCGGTTTTCTAAAAAAGGCGCTGTGTGACTAATGTTACTTTAAAATTAGTAAAATATACGTTAAAGTCGAATGTGACCTATAAAAGATAGTCTTTACATTATATTATTTTATTAAAAATACTGCCTTTGAAGATGTTTTATGAATACGTACGAATATAGATATCCATATGTAGATGCATTATCCTCCTTCGCTCTTCCCTTCTATTGGGAAACTTACAAATTACACCAAACCGAGAGCATAGCTATAACTTTACGGCAGTGTTGCGTCCCTTTCTTAGATTAGAACTACATTTTGAACGTCAGCAATTAAGTCTACTGCGGGTCCCACCCTAGCCTGCACTGTGAATCCTATGTTCAGAATCTGTGATAATAATGACAATACAATAACTGTCAACAATTTTAGATATTCTATATTTCCCATTACCAATTTACCCATAAAATGTAAAAAAAACCTGTAGAAATAGTATTAATATAATAGTAAAAACAATGAGAAACCGTATTCAGTGTATAATTTTCATGGCAGTAATGTTAGTTAACGCGATAGTATTAAGGAATCATCAATTATTAATAATGTGCTTGTACTAATCTTATCACATAATGCCCATTCTTTTTAAATTCAGCAACAACCAATCAGGCCATGACTCATGACAATTGAAAACTTATAGATAAGTAATGCGAGCGTGTTAGTTTAACTACTATGTATTAAATATAAATAGACTTCGGAGAACCGAGTGGTTCAATAGCATTCGTCATAATGAAGTATTAAAATTAGACGGCCGACTGAAGACTGCAACATCGCGAGTTGCTCACGCGTGTATTTCAGTCCGAGTAAGCCGATGTCTTTTCGCCTGACAGAATGTCGCGAAATCGCGTGAGTTACACCATTTGTAACTCGACGATGGCTGAATAATTTTTATGTTGTTATGTCTGTAAAAGCTGAATAAATATTAA
>LUGF01040697.1:226298-245946 GCA_001625245.1 Calycopis cecrops | reverse complement strand
GTCAAGGGGTCAATTCCAAGAAAAACGACAACCACCATCGATTTCAGGAGGTCAAGCTGATGTGTTAGGATTACGAATCTGGGGGGCCGAAGGCCCCCCAGATTCGTAACCCTAACCATTAAGTCTACTGCGGGTCCCACCCTAGCCTGCACTGTTATGTTCAGAATCTGTGATAATAATAACAATACAATAACAGTCAATAATTTTAAATAATCTATAATTGTCATTACCAATTTACCCATAAAATGTAAAAAAACCTATAGAAATAGTATTAATATAATAGTAAAAACAATGAGAAACCGTATTCAGTGTATAATTTTCACGACAGTAATGTTAGTTAACTCGATAGTATTAAGGAATCATCAATTATTAATAATGTGCTTGTACTAATCTTATCACATAATGCCCATTTTTTTTAAATTCAGCAACAACCAATCAGGCCATGACGCATGACAAATGAAAACTTATAGATAAGTAATGCGAACGTGTTAGTTTAACTACTATGTATTACATATAGACTTCAGAGAATCGAGTGGCTCAATAGCATTCGTCATAATTCAGTATTAAAATTAGACGGCCGACTGAAGACTGCAACAGCGCGAGTTGCTCACGCGTGTATTTCAGTCCGAGTAAGCCGATGTCTTTTCGCCTGACAGAATGTCGCGAAATCGCGTTAGTTACACCATTTGTAACTCGACAATGGCTGAATAATTTTTATGTTGTTACGTCTGTAAAAGCTGAATAAATATTAAAAAGTTAGAAAAAATTAAGATGTATTTTACTGTGAATTTTCGCGCAAACTATAAGTCTAGTGTCACAGTTATGTTACTCGTTAAATTGGCTTTATACGAATTCTAGTAGCAAGTTTGAATTCCGCGAAGGTTAGAACAATGAATATAAATGTATGCTATTGGGTTTATAACGTTAAATATACACTCGAAACAAGTTTTAACGAGTTCACGTAGCAGGCGACAGTAATACATATTAATTAATTTATTTAATTGTCTCAAATACGATGTTTAGTCAGCTTGCTGTGAGCTGTCGACAAATATACAAAGTCCTCACTTCATTCTTCCACACATACGGTGCTAAGAAATATAGGAGTTGTGGCATACATTTATAAAGCTGTTAACCCGTTACCTAAGTCATTAAAACTCACAAGGCATATTAAGACTCCGACATGATAATCTTATCTGGAAAAACATTTGATGACGTCTTTAAACAAAGGTCGAGTACTATCAACAAGTTTTCTCATTCCAAAGCTTTAATTAAAACTAATTCTGTGCGCGAGCCGAAAATAAGAAATAAGATTAAATTTGCAACAAGCGTACAAGACCAAGTTCTAATCTTATAAACGGCTTTCGGGACAAACTTCGGGGACTCTACATACTTTTATCCAGTTGCAAAGATTTCTGAAATAGTATTAATTTCAACTGGCTGGATACCGGAACATTGTCTTAAGTCACGTTAGTTAATTGACGTATTCTGCAAATGGCACGTAGGTCGTAGGGAGCTTGACAGCTTCGTGACGTCCTAATTTTTTTTATTATGATACCCATTTTACCCTTCGACCGTGGCTAGTAACCACAGATTTAAGAACAAAATTTCACTGATATCTAAAATAAATGTTAATCCAATTGGGAACAAGACAGCGGTTTCTATCATTTCATTTGAGTATAAAAGGAATTTATTATAACAAATTTACGTGTTCATTTTCCATATAGTAAATAGCTGTAGGATTAAACTGGATCTGGCATGAAGTAGGTACCTATATATAATTGAAATAAAACTACTACATGTTCTTTATTATATTTTCGAATACAAGCTTTGTTAGATATTATTACATGCAATGGACATGGAATTTCCGGAGGTGCATGTGGTCAAGATCGTAAAGACATCGTCCGCATGGGGGGCCTCTCTTTTTTTATAGTATAAGGGGGGAACGAGCAGTTGGAGCCATTTTTATACTACCGACGCTCATAGACATCCTCGTAGAGGTTATGCATACAGATGCATTGCCCTCCTACCTCCTCCCACCTTCATGGGCCACTGGCTACTTACACACCACACGAAACGCGACAGCACAGCTGTCATTTAGTGCCTAACAACATATAGGAGCACGCGGAGCCGGGTACATAAAAATGTAATCATAACTGTATGTGCATAACAAACAAGATATAGGTACAGACGTGGACACAATTGCATTGTAGACGCGGGAGGCTGGATGACGTCGGCGCGGGTGGAATGTTGCCAACCGTCATAAATGTTTGATTCTGTGCCATAGACAATTTGATTTCTGACTGTTTTATTATTTAAGTGAACGAGATTGTGAGCCTCAATGTGCAAACTATCGCCAACAACAACAAATAAAAACTTATCAAGATTTCGAGGAACGAATGATATAGCGTTAAAAAAAATGTATTCTATATTATAATAATGCACACGACAGACGTACATCTTAGTTGTATATACTTCTATTAGAGAAACAGCGAAGTAAATGAAGACGGAATAATACTATCAAATGATGTCTATAAATACAAAAAAATGTACATCAGCTATAAAAACCGATAGAAATCATTGAACTATATTACTAACGTACGTAGCAGTAACAATTCACTGATAGAAATATAATAGCAGTTAGACCGCATGGATTTGAGAACACTAGTCACTACCACACTTGTAAATTAATCTGCAATGTCAGTACAGATTTATGTATCATCAATAGCAACCTAATGATGTAATATATCTATCGCATACAAATAACCGTTAACGCAAAATAAATACGATAAATTTCAGATGGAACTCATTTTAATAGTGATGCGACTAATGCTCAAAAGCAATACTAAACATGCATTATGTAAGCCCATCGAATACGAAGTTGGTACGCAAGAAACCTTCGGATTCTTTTACAATGTACCATTAAAATTTATTCAGTCGTATCAGCCGACGCCAAAAACATTATCATAAACAAACTTCACTTTCCTAACTGCGGTCTCGGAAAAGTATTCCCCTTTTAGAGCCGTCTCCCTCCACAAATACCGCATATCAAATGCCCTATGTTCACGTAACGTATTTCGTTCGCATTCATATTTACGATATCATTTCATATATTAACAATATTGATAGGTATAAAATAATTTTGGGAATTAATACTTACATTTCATAGAGAAAAGTTATCTTATTATTTCTGTTTGTGATGTCACAATAATATTTCTTTATAGCGAATGTACATTTGCGCAGTATAAATCGGAGTTTTTTGGTGACTAACTACGCCCACAGACATCATATTACCGTAACAATTACCATTACTTACCTACAATATACAAGGTTGATAAAAGCGAGAGGCATTAAATTAAACCACATATATTATAAGTGCCTACAGTTAATCCGAAACTATTAAAAAAAAGTTTACGACAAGTATACGAAAATACTTTTTTCAAACAAGTTAAATAGCGAAAAAATGTAATCATGCTTTGTACCGGCTCGTACAGCGACCGGCAACCTCGTACGGGGTGAATGACCCCGGCCGGGCTAATTTTTGTTGTTTGGCCTAAAAATTATACACTAAATATGTGGTTTCATTTAATGCCTCCCGCTTTTATCAACCTTGTATACATAAAAAAACTATGAAATGAAAGAAAGAATCAAATGAAATTGTATATGCGAAATGTGTATTATAATTAAAGTTGGAAATGATATATTTTTTTGTAAGTACAATAAATAGAAAATTCTAAACAAAAGCAAGTTCTATTTTTATAATAATAAAACATCGGAAGAATAATTCAAGTACGCATTGAAAAGTTGGCCTCCCTTCAAAGGCATATTTCTATCGATGAGAACCATTCGTTTGAGTTAATAAATCGAATAAATATCCACAGCGTCCCAATAACCGCAAATAAATCGACCAAGATTAGAATATTTATCGAGTATCTTGTTAGTGAACGTGGGCATCACTATCTACGAGAGTCCTCGTGATTTATAGTGACGTTCCTCATGAGTTATCGATATCGACGCTCCACTCGATTGCGTGACGAGTTTCGTTCGAATGGTGTAAAATATTTTAATTTAATATTTAAATTTGGAATATATTGTACTTCGTTTTATTACCAACATCGACTGAATATTTCTCGTTTTCAGGGCGCTGTGCTACTTTTACTATAATAGGCACTTCACTTCTTTTATTACATCAAAATACTAAAGAAGAAAGACTCGCATCCATACAAGATGAATTTTATTATCCTACCAAGCGAGGAATGTAATGCAATTTTAAACAGCATTTTTATTGCAATTCTGTTTATTTAATATGAACGTAGATATTCAAATCATTACAATAATTATATCTATCGTTATTTTTCTGAACCCAAAACCTCAATACCATTTATTTTCTAACAATAGTTGGAAAAAAAAGGACATAACTTTTTACTACATAATTTCATTATTTGTATAGAAGAGATTCGTCCTAGAGCGGTACAAAAAAGTCAGCCCCGTGTTACTCGTTAATAAAAGCAAACTTATTTTACAAGCTGTATACAGTTTGGTGAGCAAAACCAAACGCAGGTGTGAGTGGAATCACCGGTAGTGCAGCAGCGTACGAGGAACAAGCAAACTCCATTAGACACCGCAGAAACATCCCATTTCTTGCAAACCAACTTATTTATGGCGATTTCTTTATAAATATATTAGATCCTGGATACTTTATCTTTTACACTATTTTATTGTGCTTTCTTAATTCTTATCTAAAGGCAGAGAGAACATAATATCAATGATATTTGAATTGTCTATTTTAATCATTCAGATTTCTATTAACATGTTCTATCATCATCATCATCATCATCATCATGTTTGTGAAAGACTTTGAGATTTTATTTCTTTATAATTTTATTTTTTGCCAAATGGACCGGACGAGAGACGTCTTGTAATGTTAATGTATGTGTACAACAAATAAAACAATATTACTTTGTTTATTCCCGAAAAATGCGGTCATATAAATAAGTTGAGCAAAAGAATATCATCCATAATAAATTAGACGCTTATCCCTAAATCTACTTATCGTTTTCCCTCGTGTAAGTATAATTCAAAATAACAAATAACAATTGCCATACAATTCGGTAAATACACGACAAAAAATAATCTTACACGAACGATTGAATAGATCAATAAGGCCGAACGGAAGGAACGAAATATTACGGAGTAAAGGAAAAACTACGATAGAAACCTGTGCGAGTACGAGAAATGTTTTCTGCCTCGGAAATATCTTACACGCTATCCAATTATGGCAGATATATCTGCGCTTAAATGTGGCTATTGTTATTTTTGTGAAATATAAATTGAGAGCAACAATGTAAAAACGAAATCATTACTACGTCATGCTCATATTAATGAAAAGGATTCAAGGCTTTTTAATATGCTAGGTAGTTTTATTAACTCTCTTATAATTCTCTTAACATACTTAAGTATGATTATGGCTACAGTCAATTCTGAAGAAACTGGCTAAACTATGCTAGGCCATAAGTAATGTACACGTGTGAGTATACTTTATATCCCCTCATCCTCTTATTCTAATGATACGACGATGGAAATGATGCCATACGTAACGTCCGAGTGACAATATAATTCCACATATTCTCCGGAGACATATTAAATTGTTTGTCTCCGTAAATCTCAAGAAGTCGAAGCAACTATATCGAACTGCTTAACTGCACCTGACATTGTATCTGTGACGGGCGAATAACAAAGGTTCCTTGGCTAGAATTTGCATACTGTCATCGGGTATCTCACTATAATGCCATTCCGCTGTCAAAACCGTTTGACTCCAGCACGCGGTGAATGCATAACGATATTTTGACATGGCGGTGGCCTCTGCATTAGACAGTTGGGAATACGGACGGGATGGGTAATGCATAAAATTTCAACGACGGCTACCCTCGACGTTTTAAATGGTAAATGATATGAGCTAAAATGCTCGGGGATAGGGCACGGGATAATAGGATGAGTGTACGGGATGTATGGAACGCGAAAGGGCGTTTGATGTATAGCCAACTGGAAACGTCATTGTGCAACTTGTGTGTGGAAAGTATTCTAATTACGAACGCAATTTTGAATTTTATTCGTTTGTTACACGGTTTTCGGCCTGGAAATATAAGAATTTGACAACTTTATGGATAAATAACTGTAAGTAAATGCGTATAGATGATTGTAATTGAATTATTCAATTTCCTAACAAAAACCATCAGTGCATATTTGCATGGTTATTGAAAATGGTGCTTTAGCTTGGAACTAAATCAATTAACAATGCTCCTGTAATTTAAGGCATTGTAGATTTTGTTGTGACGTTAGATAGATATAAAATACAACGGCAACTAAGTAGTTATTGGTACATACATTATTCAGCGAAAACAGAAATACGCGGCCCCTTTGGTTCCGAACAAGCAATGTTTTTCATTTCACTTTTGTATTACAAATCGAATCCGAAACTTAATTTTCTTTTAATTAATACCTAAGTAGCTTTTGTTTGAGAAAATCAATTGTTTTCGTATGATTTGATACAACGACACTTATTAAAAACATGAACACTCAATATCAATTAAGATATAAATTTGATGAAAACCGTTGGCTACACGCTCTCACTAGCAGCAGTTGCGTTGTTTAAAAAATTAATCGTTTAGATTGTATTAGTGATTTTTTAATAAAACGTTTCGTTATTTTAGCGCATCCAGTGCGAGCGGAGGCCGGATATTGAACAGCAGGACTGTGACTGGAGCGCAAATTAAAAATTCCAAAAGAGACTCTATTATGTTTTCGTGTCTATTTTGTGCAGCGCTTTAACGCTTATTTTACGTAATGCCTGGATTTATTATGTATGGACGGACTGCATAAGCTTGTGTTCAGTTTTTTTTGCTCATCAGCACTTTTAAGCTCTGAATTGGCCTTTTTGACTTGTGTCGTTTTAAAAAAAACAGAACGTATTATCAGGATTATTACGGTGTTGCAAAACAAAAAATCTTAGCACTAGCTTACCATAGATAATTTCGACATAAATCGTATTAGTCGTTTTAACTTCCTTCCCCCTTTCTAATAAATGTTCTTCTTATTATAATAAAATTGTAATAGAAGCACCACAGAACTACTTTCATAAAACAAAAGTCTTGGGTATAAATGTTGTGAATTTAATTATTCCCAACAATTCCTATTTGTGTACTTCAAATTTTTTTCTGAAAAATGTTTGATCAGGAATGTCATTTGTCATAATAAAGACGTTTTATTTCTCATATACGATTTATTAAATCCTCTGTGATGAAACTCCACGTACAATATATATTTAAATAGACTACTTTTTGATTAAAATATATAACATACAATATCTCTATTTCTTTCTTTGCCAGTACCAGTAAATAAACATTAATCAAAATGTCCTTGATAGTTAATGGTACGGAAATTAGAAATATATAAAAAGGTATGTAGTATTATTTATTGCTTTTGCCAGTACAATTTCTTTAGATAATATATTACCTAGCGCCGACATTTGTGCGAAACTACCACTTGTGTGTTACAAAAATAAATAATTCCTGTAAAAGAAATCCTGGGGATAAGTTTACTTAGAAATTGTTAAGAATAAAGCGGTTAGTTGACGGATATATGCTTGCTCTACCTAATAGATACCTCTCTTTAATTGAGTTAATTTTTAATATATCTAAGAATATTATCATACAAGGTGGATACAACCGAGAGGCATTAAATTAAACTACATATTTAGAGTATAATTTCCAGGCTACACAACAAATATCAGATCAATCGGAGCAATAGTTTAGCCACAGGAATTTTCTAAAGTTTTTTCTCACTTCGTACACTCTGTACCATCAGCTGTTCGAGCGCGCGGCCGCCTATAGTCCGTCGGGGTCATTCACCCCGTTCGAGGCTTAGCGACCTTACCTAGCGGCCGCGGCGGCGCGTACAAAGAGTGTTTACAAGTTTTCCTTATTTTTTCGCTATTTAACTTGTTTGAAAAAAGTATTTTCGTATACTTGTCGTAAACTTTTTTTTGATGGTCTCCGATTAACAGTAGGTACTTATAGTACATGTGGTTTAATTTAATGCCTTTGGTTTGTATCCATATACAATATGCTACGTTGTTTAAGTTAATAATATTACATTGTTTAGAAAGAAAATGATTTCGATATTGACGTTTAACTAAAATTAAATATACCCTTGGCTCTCCGCTCGACAACTTCTAATACTTGTTTCTTGGCAAACGCAATATTTCAATGTTAAACGTGTTTGTGTGGCCGTATTTATAGCCGGGCTGCAAATCTCAGGCCGGGCCGTTCCCCGTGGCGCCGGTAGGCCTAACGTCCGATCTTACGACTCACAACCGATACTACATATTACAGACCGGTGATCAATGGCGTGCAAATGTGGAATTATACTTTAAACCAGTGATTCTCAACCACTGTGCCGCGACACTTTTGTGTGCCGCCAAATTTCAAGTGTGCCGCCAAATGTTGCAAATATACAGGATGTTTGGGGCATTGGGGGCCAAAAAGATTTTCCGTGTAGAAGGGTTAATTTCCTATCTATTTATAAATCTATTTGGAACCTATTTTGAAATCTTTTTGGCCCCTAATGCCCCAAACAGCCCTGTATAATAATGTTAATTTTATTAAATAATGTCAGTTACAAAGAAAAAAAATATTATATGAATATATATTTAAATCCACAAAGAAGTAAATTATTTTGCAACGCGTTTTTTATATTTTAACTTATTCGTTGTGTGCCGCCAAATTTTGAAATCGTTAAATATGTGCCGCGACAAAAAAATGGTTGAGAATCACTGCTTTAAACATTATTATTAAAATGAAACAACTTTAACGAATTTATATGCGATTTATTTAATTATTTTATGAGCCCGAAGTTTCAGAATCTAAATAGCAACCATGGTGATACGAATGAAAAAAAGTTACTGAAAGTTTATTCTTAATTTAAAACTATTTTTTTTAATAATTCTCAGCCTTTAATAATCCAATGCTATTTTTAATTGTGTCCTACAAACAGGGCCAAAACTTGACGACTACTCTTTGAGACTGGTCCGCAAGTGCGCCGTAACTTGACGCGCTACATAGATTGTTATTCTCGCGGTTTTTAGAAAACATTTTACAATTTCTTCATTTATTTTATATTTACAACAACATAAATATGACAAGCAAACAGCAATTAGATGTATAAACTAGTTATATTTTCGAAAGCCCCATTCTTCAGCTGTGTCATTAGACGAATGAAAATTCTTTTAAGTATAAACGTTTCCTTTAAAATGTCTTCGGCTCCATTAGACGGGTCGCACACAGCTTTGTCTGGCTGCCTTTGTTCGCCACCAATTAGTTGCGAGCTGCAGCACCTCACCGCTCCTGCCTCTACACTATTATTGTTTAATAGATTATGGCTTACCTCCTCAGCCTTGTCTTTTGTATCCCCTTTATGTAACGTGAATAACTTAGCAAGTTGATATTTCAATGAATTTCGCTACTTCAGTGTAAGTTTATTATTATCTCAGCATGGATTATATTGTTAGAAAGGTTTTAACCTGTTAAACTTTATCATAAAATGTACTTTAACTATTTAACGTGAATGGTTTTAGTATTTATTATTATAGTATATTCAGAATATTAAACTACTACAGATAGTTGCATTCGCTTTAATGTAAAAAAGACAATGCATACATAGTAAGAGGTAGTGCCTCTCTGTATTGCAGTCGAATTAGGCCTGACTACCGGAGTAGTACCTCTCGCTTACACGATACCAGCGTAAACTGACGATTGTGCTTCCGTGTTTTGTGCGGTGTGTAAAGATTAGAAAGGAGAGCAACACTAGTCGCTAGTCATGAAAATGGCACCGACTGATCGTTTGCCTCCAAACCTGCCTGTCCTTATCTTAAAAATATCAAAATATATCCGTACACAGTGCGTGATTTGAAATAAACTTTCACAATTTCATTTGGATGTTGTGTGATAAAATGCAAATAAGATACTTTGTAGTAAATGTACTATCCAAATCGACAAGCTTTTTGTGTTCATAAAAATGTCGCACCGTAACAAACAGTATATTAAATAATAACCGAAACAGCCATCAAACCGAATCGTGCATGTGATTATCTTTATGTACACGTTTCAGAATAATAGTCTTTATTTTCAGTCGGCGTCTTTTGCGTTAGGATCATTTTTCATCCAGTCTCACGAATGAAATAGGTGTGTATTTGTTTTGACTGACGTCTGGAAATATATAAATCAGGCTCTTTGTCCACAATATGTGCAGGAACAAAACCGGTGAAGCCGTCTCTATTATTGTAGCACTGTCAGTTTTGTATGAGCGGAGTAAAGGATGTGAATAGCCAAATGTAACGGGGACTTTTGTTACATTGAAAGTACTGAGGAGAGTCATTTGCTTTTATTAATAATTATAAATTTATCCTTTAATGTTTATCACATTGCACAAAAAAACAAGGTTACAACAAACATACGTTCTATTTAGTCGGTGTCTTAGCTATCGACTATAACATCTTCTATATATGTCTCAGACCGAATAAAAATATATATGTATATATATAAGGCAAAATTTACTGACTTAAGAGTATATCACAACCTACAGCCGAAACTACTGAACCTAGGAACAATTTAGTACAGGGGTTACTTTAACTATGTGAGTACTAAGAAAGGATTTTTGGAAATTCAACTCCTAAGGCGAATAGGGAAGAGAAGTTTATTAATCTTATTAATATTATAAATGCGTTGCGAAAGTTTGTATGTTTGTTTGTTTGTTACTACTTCACGCAAAAACTGCTGAACCGATTTTCATGGATTAACACATAGGATAGTTTTTATCCCGAAAAAATGTTCGTATGGGATGCCATGGGATGATTTTGCACGATATCGAAATTTACGCTGGTGAAACCGCGGGGCGGAGCTAGTTAATTATATGACACGGGTCAAACCGCGGGGCGCTGCATGTTGTCTTACTTGAGTAAAGGATACATGTTTAAATATCTTTACATTGTATTAATTACGCCATGGAACTAATAATAGAACCGTACTTGTAATGTATAATAACCACATGTGCGTGCACACATAATTACCGCGGAGCGCCGGATGCCGCGGACTATTACGTCCTTTACGGCTGTTCGTACGACTCCGTCGGACTGGAGCGAATGTCCAGAGAAAGATCATGTAAGGCTGTCACACACTAGGCGGATACGATGAGATTTTATCTGCGTATAAAACCATCCTGCAATACATGTCTTCGCTTACAGATACTTGACGGTAAAATATAAGTTGTCAGCGTGGTGTGTGGTGCGCATTGAGTTTAGTATAGAGAGCGATATTGGCAGATAGCGCGCAGATACAGATATCTTACCGCATCTGCGTAGTGTGTGACCGCCTTTAGCCTTAATCTGTGCGACGTAGACCACATAATACTATCAGAGTAGCCTCCATTGTCATCCCTTGTAAATTTGATGTCGCCGCATTGTGCAAAGCGAGAGAAAAGATTGTTTTCGTTATCGTCCATTGCGGGGTCTTAACGGTAATGTTTATTTGTGTCACAAACTTTAAGTGGCAATGTACATCACGGTACTAAGTCGAGTATTAAACCAATTGTAAGCAATAAAAATCTCAGCTAAACTTCTGCCTACTCCAGCTTAGGCATATATAACATTGCTAGCCCTGATAAAATTATTATTGACGGAGGCCATAACGTACGTGATTTTAAGGACAATAACAGATAATACTGAAGACTCTAAAATATATTAAGACGAGAGCCCATGGCAGGAAGAACGGCAGAATGAAAAGACGGCTATTGCTCTCCTATTGCACAACACTATGTAGTGCAATATTGACACATTGCACATATTATATACGCAGAAAAATTGTGTCGTATGTTTGTTAACAGTCATCAAAACTGTTCGTTTACTCCCTTATAATATCAAAAAAGACATTAATATGAAGTCCGTATTAGTCTATTTAGACAAGACCTATAGCCAAATTAACATAGTTGATGATGTATGTTTATAAGTCGTACGGAAGCCATTGTGATGCAAACGGCGAGCTAAGCTACTAGAGCCCTACAAGTGCCAGTTTACTTAAACGTTCTTTAAAAAAAAAACGTACTTAAAACTTAAAAGGTTTTTAAATGCCCAATTAACTTTTAAATATATTTAAGGGCATTTGTAAAACAACGTAAATGGAGGCTAATGTCTACGTAGAATTAATCATTGTGGCATCATTGTCATCAACGCTTGTTGGAAAGATGTTAATCTGATGATTGGCGGTCTGGACAGATTGTCAGGTTCCTCTTTCCTTTAATACGAACACGATTTCTCGTTTTCCCCCATTTACCATAAAAATACATTCAGACGCATGCAGGGAACATAATTTGTGATTTCATAACGTGACGAGAACTGCGAAAGCATCATAAACACGAAAGTAAAACCGCGAACATGCGTGTGAGTTGGGACAGAGCAAAAAGGTGCGACACATTCCGGTTTCAGTTCACGACACTTCGAAATATTGAAGTCTATATGAGTCGGTAGTCCAGAAAATGCTCTGTTTTTCTCGTTTGCCCCTTATACTATAAAAAAAGATTATCCTCCGCATGCATTTATATATAACATGACGATAACTATGAAAGTATCATGAACACGAAAGTAAAACCGCAAGCATGCGTACGAGTTAGCACAGAGCAAAAAGGTGCGGACACGTCCAGAACGGCTCGTGTGAGTTATGGGCGCACCGTGGTCCGTGCGGCACTCGGAGTATAGCGTTATATACGTAACGTTACTGTAATGGGATTTACGCGTTGGCTAATGGCACATCCACGCTTTTGATATGACGGGTGATGATTTTAATATTTTTATACTGTATTTTTTGTTCAAATTATGATTTGTTGAACTCCACGTCAAATTTACAAAAAATACACGATTGCAGTTTACTTCATAAAAGTTGTGAAGCGAAAGAGACGTAAGTAAATGTATCTTTTGTGTTTGCTCACGACTTTACTTATATGTTTTTATCATATCGCGCACATTAAATCATTTATTAAGGAATAAATAAAACAATAGTCTATGTCTAAGATATTTAATAGCAATGAAGACGAAGATATTGTGATACCTACCTCCAAACCAAAGACTGCCAGTGCAAATGAAAACAGATCTGTAGAGTAAAATAATATTTCATAAGGTACAGTAATAGTTCATATGAGAATAATAATATTACAGCTCAAATAACATAAGTCGCCAACTTTTATTTGTTGTATGCTTCTGCCGTTTGGAACCAAAATTACTGTTCACGATCCCAAACAATGTAGTTGAGGAACATCCATAGGGAATCCATTGTGTTTCGTAACCCGCATCCAATTGAATTAGGAGAGAAATAAAAGTTGTAAGGGAACAAACTACGGCGGAGTTGTAAGGCCATTCATGCCGCCATTGCATGCTGTAGCTGTGTGTACATTTGTATAGTTTAAAATTGTGAGTAAATTATTTATTATTATAATATAATTTTTGTATAGCATAAGGGCACAATGGAAGCGTCTTAAGGATTGCCATAGACACCTGCATCATTATTATGCACAAGTCCACCATTACTGAGGCCTAAAGACATCGTCAGAGGACATACCGACGTATTCCTTAACCCCCTGTCCTCTTCGGGTTGTGTTAGGATAAGGTACGTGCGTTTCACGAAAGTTCCGCAACTTACCTCGCAAGCCGCAAGGAAAGAGTACAAAACTATTTAGTAGCGACTAAATAGTTTTCTTGGCTTCCTCTAGTTACAACTTCCTTTGTATATTTTGATGTGGGATATATTTTGCCACTCGCTGTGTGATTTGAAATTAAAAATATTAAAAATATTTGTATAATCCAAATAAAAAATAATAACTACCTAATGTATATTTGTGTCAAATTTCATACAAACCAATTCAGTCGGCTTATGCGTGAAAGAGCAACAAACCTTATACACTTTCGCATTAATATCAGTAACATAGGATTAATAGCAATTCAAAAAGTGGAATCACAATACTCTTTCATGTAACATTTTGTAACGTTACCTAAACTCCTAAACTTCCAGTCCTAGCGCTTTTAACGCTAGACATAATAGCATGCTGCAAAAACGTAGGAAATAATGAACATGTTTTTGTATAAAAAAACATGTTCACAATGAAAACAGGGATTTTTAATACATTGTTCATTATGTTTGTTCTGGGCCGAGTTAATATGGCGCTGTTTTCATATACGGTAAAAACGCTCAGGTGTTTTTGTATCAACGTATTTTTCAGACAAAATGTGATTACATACAGAATTTATGATGTTTCTGCCGTCTAGAACTCATCGTGTTATGCGAATCAAACCACAACGACTTCTACAAAATGGAGAAAAAATTCAGCATTTCAGAGAATATTAAATACCTTTGCAAAGCTATTTGCATTTAATTAAATGCCTAGGTATTTAGGTTTTATTTAATTACTCACCGGGGGCCAGTTTTATTAGTTTCCTTAGGGACTTACTGTTGTGCAGGAGTACTGCAGCTGTTTGTTCATTTACGAGGGAACGAGCTTTATGTCGCTGCCAGTTGTTTCTAGTGTCAGTCTATAAACAATAGCGTGCATGCTTCTTCTTTATGTGCTCTAAATTATTGTCTATTCAACGTATTTTAAGATAGGTTTTTATATAGTATAAAGCGAAAAAGAAATCAAAGCCATTTTGTGACATCGTCCATTGATACTCGCACATAAAAGCTTACATTTATACGCATGACAAATGAAAAGTTTTACATGTATTTTCACTATCATTATGTGAACATTCGTCCATTCGGAAACATTCGTCCAAATTCTATTATTTATTTAAAAGTTTTCTACTGCTGTATATGAAACGTCTTATAAATATTTCAATTGTATTGTTGCAGAAATTCGACGAAGGAATCGTGAACAACGGCGAACGACACATGTCAATGGTAAGAGTTAATATTTCCCGGCAATACTGTCTCCGTTTAATAAAATATCAAGCGCACAAGATCCCGACACGCTCTTTTATTATTCACTCAAATCCGCACTAGGTTGCGCCAAATGTTACGCTGACTTTCGCGTCAATAGCTTCTCGAATGACCTAAATGCGGCAACATTTAAAATTATTGTCCAAGTAACGTCTTTTGTTCGTTCGCCCTAGATATTGTGTTATTAATTTGTGATAATAATTACGAAACAACAAGCTTTTCATGTATTTGTAGCGTAAAGGTCGTTATGCAAATAATACAAAATGTGATTTGTAAAATATTAACAAGTATTAGTATTTGCAAAAAAGAATAAAGATATAAAACAAAATCGTTGCTTTAGACACACTTGCAAAAATTTAGTTGAGTTCTGATCTGTAAATTTTGACTCCAGAGAAACCATTGAAGTGTTTTCTATAAACTTTGGAATAAAAGTATTAGGGTAATTCGTAAAGCAAATTGTGCCCATGTCTAGCGTCTGTCCAGCCGACCATCACAAAAATCAGTCAAAGGTCAAATTACAGAATCTCTGGCGCGTTACACGAGCCAACTCGGAGGGGACAGTTTTCATAAAGGGTGGCGTAGCATTCCGATGAATAAAATTCCTTCTTTACGGTCCCTGAAATATCTTACGAAGATCCTCCGATCTCACTCGGAAGGGCCTAATTATTTCATGCGATAAGGTTTCCCTCGAAAACGACTAACTTTTTGTATCTTTAAATTTAACATTTACTTCAGAATTCGTTTAACGTAGGAAAAGAAATAAAAATAAAAAAACGAATATTATCATTGTTTTTGATTTTCAAGAGTTTTGTTTACTTTTACATCCATATTCTGTACTCTTATTGGGTACCTACAATAAGTAAATACGTATTGGATTTTTATATATCTGTTACTTCGTTTCTACATATTTTATTGCATTTAAAATGTGTTCAATTGATTAATAATAATTTAATTGATTTAATAGTTCGATTCAGACGCCCGGTATAAGAATCAAATATGCTTTCAGAATTTATCATCTATCTATGTGAAAGCTTTTAAATTATTCATCACCCAGAAACTGTTCTAATTTGTATAAAATCTATCAAAACGCCGTCAATCACTTGTATGTTGAAGTCTTACGCATTATACCTTTTTAATGTTTCTACTATAATCTAAAGAATAAACATTTTATAATTGTAATTAAATTAGTTAGTCTTAGGCTAAAACTTAAAGCAAATGTCAATATCTAAACTTGTATTTTGTCACAATATGCTAGTTACAGAACTTTCTGTCGCGGTTTCTGGTGAAACTCTGCAGCTGCGTGTGACACACATTATATCAATCTCTAAACTCATGTAGTACTCAAGCAGGCATGAGTAATAAACAATTACCAGACAGCAAACTCAAATTTTATGTTTCCTGTTTTTTTGACAAACTTTTCGTCTTTCCTTCCTGTTTCGCAAGGAGTTCCTTACCCACCCAAAATAATTCAGGCTCTTTTCTTGTTTCTTGTTTGAATTTATTATAGCTACAGTTAGTAAGTATTACAATAAGCGGTACCTGAGCATTCATCTACTTAATTTATTTATTGTAAGATAATAAATAAATTATGAATTGTAATATTATTATTTTTATTATAAATTGGCCAACCCATGCCACCTTCTTTAGTTTTCAAAAATGAAATCTACTGATAATGAGATGTACCTTATGTCATCCTGAATCACCAACCAACTGCCAATAAAAGATTTTTCATACTCAGATCAGCATTTCCAAAGATTATCTACAAACGTACAAAATTCGAATAAATATCTTTCTAATAAATGCCTACAACTATCTACCTAATTACTACTATTTTAACCACTTTTTGCGCTGATCAAATGAAATCGCCAATTAACTTTTAGATATCGCTATATGTTAAAGACAGAGACATCCGACACACCTATCTAAAAACACACAGACATTACATACTGCATAAGAAATAATTGACTTAAACGTTTTGCATATTTTCGAATACAACGCGTCTGATAAATACATCTTCAAACAGAATATGCAAGATATTTATGATAAGAATATGTTGAAACCTACAAAGGCATAGTTGTTTGAGATATTATTTATTCACGGTGCGATATTAAAACAAGAAGTTTCGGAATTAGCCGGCAACAATGGACGCAACAAACAACTCCTGAAAAGCATTCTTAACTCCCATGTTTGTTTCGGCACTCTCAAAGCTCTCGCCCCCTCCACCCAGCTCGCCTACATCCTTCACTTTAAAATATCCGCATTTTGCACTCACAAGATAGTATCTAGGAAGGTGTGAGACTTGCAATTTACAGCGCTAATGGTTCTCCTATTTAAACTCTAATTACTGGGCGCTATGGACTAGACTCTTACAGCTGAATGAAGTAAAGATATATTTCGAACAATTACAGAGGGAATACATAATATGTGCTCTATTCTCTAGTGTGTTATGTTTTTTCTTGTTTTTGTTATACTTGGTATTTTATAGTGTTAATTTACCTAACATAAAACGGTGTTCCGTCCTATGGCCTAACTCGCTATAGATATTAATTAACCTTTAGATTCGTTTTACTACTCGTACAGTAGAGATAAAAAGTAAGCCAACCAAAGATTTCAAAAATGAAAACATTGTTAAAAACATTTGTTGTATTGGCATCAAAAAAAGGTTTTATAAACACGGTCTTTTAACTTCTTAAGGAAAAAATTTGAGGAATCTTTGAGAATATCATCAAACTTAATTTGTTGTTTTTCCTCTAGCTTATGGAGACAATTTTTAAAAAGCAGGCGATAAATTCCGTTATGTTTAGCAAAACGATACTTAATTTAACATGAAACTGTATAAAATAATGGACTGTTTATATTAGGTGCCCGTAATTGTATACAAAAGACCTTATTTCACGTTATCGCCAAACGCGGCGTCGGCTCACAAAAACCTATAGCTATTGCCACCCCGGTATTTGTCTCTGTAATTTATTGGCAGCGGTTTATAACTAAACTTATCAACTGACCCACGCTGCTTTCATTTGTTTGTTAATTCCCATGGCTTTTTATACGGTTTATTTTTACACGATTTTAGAGGGTGTGGTTTGTTTTCAGGTTTATTAAATTTGAGAATAACTTTAACATAATTAACTAGAAAAACATTTTTGTGACACGGGGAAACGGATTTATGCCGTTCGCGAAATCTGTCTCGTCCCTTGGCCTGATCGCGCATAAGCGCTACTTCTTTCTGATCTTAAGTCCCTTCTCATTATAAGAGGGGTACAGGGAGCTGGAACATAGTCCAATTGGTTTCATCTCAAGTGTCCGTGCTCCCCCGCGACTACTGAGCCGGCATCAACTTGAACCATGGTGGAGAGTTAGAGTAAAATAATTAGGGGTGCCTTTAAATTCTTTTTTTTAAATTGTGTTTTTTTTTAACTTAATACTAGATAAATATGACCTTTACATATTCATCTGTACAGCAAATTTCTTAAATTTTAGCACATCTCAAATATTATAAGTAAGTACCTACACAATGTTATATATGTAAGGTTAGGATGGCCGACATGATATGTTCTACGTTGGTAATAAAACAACTCTTGGATTCACACTTTGTTTAATAAAACACAGTAGTTCACTTCTAATAACTTTTACTAAATATCACACTTTTGGACAGAGTAACGATATCACTATGTAACGTGGCCACGGTACCGCAAGTACACCGGGCGAACACTGACACTCGAAAGATCCCTCTAGTGGGCGTGAACCTTCTTTATATAGACTGTCTGTTAATTACTTATTTGTCACAAACACCACCTGCGTTATGCAGGTGTTGTTTTTCAATTATTAATTAGGTCAGGCGCCGTCATATACTTTACTTTGTAAATACATTTGTATTTGTACAGATATTCATCACATAATATTATACATAAACGATTGCTCTGAATACCAATGAAAAATTTATTTACATTTTTATTAGTATTCAAAATATTTTTTGTCATTCATTTCTCTATTATAATGATGTTCATTCTCTTGTAATTTATAACATATTTTGAAGTATGAGGCAAATTATGTTTTATAAGTATAAAAAACATTGCTTTAAAAATTGAGTGCAGACCAATTATATCGTTGTTGGAAAAGAGCAGTAAGTCGCAATTGTCCTCTAAAAGTTAACAATACAATAGTGCAGCGAGTAATCCGAGAGCGGTAAACAGTGGAGGGGGCGGGGGGAGTTAAAAGCTGTTTGTGAATTTAAGTGTGTTCTTTGCAAGACAATATTACTGCAGCGCACGAGCACACGAGAGCGGAGATGTGGAGCGCTGATGTTTCAACGTAATTTACTTGACGAGACGTTTGAATGTGTGCTTCTTCGTTTACGTGCAATGCAGGTTTATGTGTTTTATGTCAACCTATCGTCGTCAACATCGGCATGTAATTATAGAGTCAGGCTATCACCAGCTAGGTTACGAGTCTCTCAGTTTTAATGTCAGAACTTTAGTTACGTCTAAAATATAGTATTTATTGAAGTAAGAGAGTGAAGTAATTGGTAAGAGGTAGTGCCACACTGCATGCTTGCATGCAGTCGAATTGGGCCGGCACGACCGGGGAGGTACCTCTCGCTTACACGAGACTGGCGTAAAGTG
>LUGF01040697.1:203474-224943 GCA_001625245.1 Calycopis cecrops | reverse complement strand
ATTATAATGATGTTCATTCTCTTGTAATTTATAACATATTTTGAAGTATGAGGCAAATTATGTTTTATAAGTATAAAAAACATTGCTTTAAAAATTGAGTGCAGACCAATTATATCGTTGTTGGAAAAGAGCAGTAAGTCGCAATTGTCCTCTAAAAGTTAACAATACAATAGTGCAGCGAGTAATCCGAGAGCGGTAAACAGTGGAGGGGGCGGGGGGAGTTAAAAGCTGTTTGTGAATTTAAGTGTGTTCTTTGCAAGACAATATTACTGCAGCGCACGAGCACACGAGAGCGGAGATGTGGAGCGCTGATGTTTCAACGTAATTTACTTGACGAGACGTTTGAATGTGTGCTTCGTCGTTTACGTGCAATGCAGGTTTATGTGTTTTATGTCAACCTATCGTCGTCAACATCGGCATGTTATATAGAGTCAGGCTATCACCAGCTAGGTTACGAGTCTCTCAGTTTTAATGTCAGAACTTTAGTTACGTCTAAAATCATTGAGTTATATGTACTAGTAATAATAACTCAATGGTCTAAAATATAGTATTTATTGAAGTAAGAGAGTGAAGTAATTGGTAAGAGGTAGTGCCACACTGCATGCTTGCATGCAGTCGAATTGGGCCGGCACATTTTATAGATGCTTTAAAGGTTACGTGATAAAATATTTTGAAAGGTAGATACTATCGAAAACACCTATCTTTTATCGACGTTTCGGCCGGGTTACAGCAGCCATAGTTACGAGACGATGTTGTTTTATCGTGTTAAAACCAGTAAAGAAATTTCAGAGACTTTTGGTAAAGGCTGCCTGCACGCATGCATGTAGCCGAATTGGGCCGACACCCGGCACGGCCGTGAAGGTACCTCTCGCTTACACGAGACTGGCGTAAAGTGACTGCTGTGTGCGGTGTGTAAGTAGCCTGTGGCCCATGGAGGTGGGAGGAGAAAGGAGGGCAGCGCATCTGTATAGCCTCTATGCGGATGTTTGTGGGCGTCGGTAGTCATGAAAATGGCTCCGGCTGCTCGTTTGCCCTCCTATATCGTAAAAAAAAAAATAAAAAAAAGTAAAACTTCTATTCGCGCGCTTAGCATGAGGAGTAAGGTGGCGAGAGCGTTACAAAAATCATACATTGGGCGAGGCCAAAGAAACTTTTTTGTATTTAAAAAATAAATATCATATGGCATTTTATGTCATTGTAACTACGGTAATGAAAATCAATAATTAGGTTTTACTTCAGTTGAGTGGTCTAAAGCACACATTTTTTTGTTACAATTTTTACCTCGCGATGAAAAATACATTCACTAGTTACAGGCAACTAGTGAATGTATTTTTACAAATAGCCAGAGTAAACGCTATTAATCATTTTGTGTAATTGGTTTCTAACGTTTTAAAGTTAATACTATAAAAAATAAACAAACGTTCGATACATTGAGTGTCAGGTCCTTCCATCGATTAGCTTCTCTCAAACCGTCCATTTAAAGATCGTCGTCCCTACATTAAGTACCCTCGCACTTTCCTCAAAATTATGCCCTACCAGCCACAATAGTCGTAACTAACGTCAGGCCGATCGGCGTTTAAATGAAGCTTAGGATTCAAAGACCCTCGAGTAGTGTAAGCCACCCACAGAGCTACAATGGTGAGTAAAACGCGTTTTAAAATTCGCTACTTTCTTTTCTGATGACTGTACAAAATAAATCGAAAATTGTATATCATACGAATGTAAAGTTTAAATTTTTGTACCAATAGCGCTTAATTGTTTAATGAATTTAGTATAAAAATATATTAGCAGTTGTACATTTATTAAGAGAGAAGATGATAGAGAACTGGTAAATCACTAAAAAATAAGAGGATTTCTTTAAGTTCCTGTTTGCAAGATTTCTCATCTTACAGAATAGTGAAATACAAGTGTTTTAAATTAACAACAATAAATTACAATATCCCTGTCAGTATGTTAAGTACTCACATATAAGTAAGGGTTACGTATGCGCAAGTTATTATGCTTATCTTAATTCGCAATATCTCCATTAAGTAGAAATTTAAATTTACAATTGATTTAATCTTTGTGAAATATTAAGCTCCCTAAAAGTTGATAATTACACTGTGCCCGGGGGAGAGCGCATCTGTCAATGTAGCACTCCCTACATTTCGTTTCCGCGACCCTTTCTGATCCCGGCAGTAGGAAGCTAACAACCTCTGCCTTCTGGTGAACATAATAACCAGCCTTTGTATAAACTGGATAGACGTAATAGCCGTATAAAATATTATGGATCTCGCTAGCTTTTTTGTTCTATCGGAATATGTACGTTTACTGTTTAGACTCATACTTCGTTTTTCGCTTTACTTTTTTATTCAGATTTTGTTTTGTATTATTTTTCTTATTTCAGTCATTTATGGATAAAAATATAGCACTTTCCAATGGGCAACACTGTCTTTCTAATTACTTTAAAATCTAAATGTATCGCTATGATATATGCAGGTACTAGGTAACTAGTTTTGCTTTGTTTCTAAGCTGTGTTTAATTTTAATCAGCTATGTCAGACATGGTTGCAGACATGCTGCGATGTTGACTTTCATTATACTTAAATCAGACAAACTGAGAGGGTGCGTTATTACTTAGTAGCGAATCTCATCCGGCAGGATACGTCGACTACTTTCACATTAGGTTTATTAGAATAACATTTTTGTTATTCGCGACCTGAGTAGTAAGTTAAAACTAAAATTACAACCTGCATACCAAAAAGAGAGTTAAAAAATATAAAATTCTCCAAAAGCTGCTCCAAATCTTCTTATCGCAATATTTTCATCCTCCTCACTTATATATTCACTTTTAAAATTTAATCCCCGTCTGTAAACTGTGTCGTGATACAACATAAATCTCGCTAACAGTTTCCTAAGAATGCAGGATGTTTTAAAAATTCCACGTACATCTCGCAAGTAAACATAATATAAATTGTAAACACGTATATTTTGTGCAAACTACCCTGCTCTCGAGGGGGCTGCAGCGCGCGTAGGCTCGTTCCAAACACTGCATCCCCTTGTTGTTGCTCCCATGGTATTACTAACTTTTATTACCGTACCATGTATACATCCGTAATTGCGTATTATATAGATGCTACCAGTAGTAGAGAGCTTGTTTATGCGACTACCTGTATCCTGTGATTACAGCCTCATATGATCTATTCCATAGGCACCATTTCGTGTGGATTTTAATCACCATAGATAAAAAATTTTTTTTTTAAATATTTGTTATATTAATGGCCAGAATGTAAACTTTATGAACCTGCTGTAACCGAATCTTTTAAAATATCAGTGAATGCAGGGAAACCTGTCGAACGTGTTATATAAAATTAAAAATATACCAATCAAAAAAATAATGATACGTTATTGTAGTCTTGCATTTTATAATATATTTAGCGTGAAACGAGTATTTAAATTATCACGCCTGTATATTGACCCACGGTAGATGCCCTTGGAGGGTTTAACACCGGGACGCGTCGTCTTACCATTATAATAAGCGATCGCTGTATAGTTAACAACACAAGTATAAAATAACTATCACAATTATTATATACAAAAATCCAAAAGAAACTCAGTTCCCGGTGGCAATGGCAAGTGAGTCTTACCTCCCCAGTCGTGCTGACCCAATTCAGATGCAACTGTAACGCCTACTCCAGATAAGTTGAAGGGGCGTAGCTATGTTTATGCAGCAGGGTTACCTATCTTGTTAAACTGTCCCTATAACTTTGCCAATCTGGCTGAATGAAGTAGTAAATAATACGACTTGGATAATATGTCTATTTATTATCGCATATAATTACAATATATTATTATTAAATATACCCTAGCTAGACTTCCATGCTGACTTTATTATATATCTTCCTTGCACTTGGACGTGCGTCTTAGAATGAAAAAATCCTACGTCTGTCAACAAAAGACAAATTTTCAAAGCATTCCAATATTAAAATGGATATATATTTTTTTAAAGTATATCCATTCAAAGGTTTTACCTTTCATACTGTTCGAGAAGACTCTGCTTCTCTGCTAACCATTACACAACACATCTTGGTACTGCCATATATTTGCTACACATATTTTAATAAAAAAATGCATATTGCTACGTTTGTATACTTTATTAAAAGACATGAACATGTACATAATCAGATAAGAAAAACATCTTTGTTTCAAAGGCGCATCGCAAAATTAAAAAATGCAAAATGTTCATTCTTTTTTTATTGTACACAAGACAATTCATACGAAACGGGCCTTTGTGTAAATAGAAAATTGTAGAGATGCGAGTTCTGAGACAACGGCTCTGCTTAAGGCTTTACATTTTGTTAACGAGAACTGCAATACAATATCAAACATGTAGACTGTATACTTGTAAATACTCACACATCATCACTATCAACTGCTCTACCGGCAACACTTATTCAGGACTCAAAGCTTCCAAAGAAATACAAACAATCGCTGAAGAATCGGTCGTTCTAGCAGTTATGTAAAAAGAGTACAGCTACTACAGCTTCAATAGTATGAGGGTTGTTATAACTGAACAATAATATAGTTAATTATGTTCACTTACACGATACCTATAGAAGTGGAAGGAGAAAGTAGGGCAGCTCATCTGTGTAGTTTCTATATGGATGTCTATGGGCGTCGGTAGTCGTGAAAATGGCTCCGACTGCTCATTTGACCCACATACCATAAAAAAAACCGGCGTTAAGTGACAGATAAACTGCCGCGTGCTCTGTATAAGTAGCCGGTGGCCCAAGGAAGAGAGAGGAGGTACGAAGACAATGCATCTGTATAACCTCTATGCGGATATGGGCGTCGGTAGTCATGAAAATGGCTCCGAAGGCTCGTTTGCACTATGAAAAAAAATTAAATAAATATTCTTTATAAAGTTATTGACCTCTACGTACTACTCGTCACCATAATTCTCGCCCTTGGTGCTGAGTGTGAGTGTGTGTGTGACGGGATCTGCAGTTGGCAAGACTTACTCTTCACGCGCGTTACATCTTAATGAAGTTGCCATTGAACGTAAACATCAATTGCCAGAGCTAAGTAAAAGTAGGTTAGCTCGACGTTATCCAGTCGATTGTAATTTAATCACAAGTTTAGACAGCGCATCAGACAGGGTCTTTGATCGCTTTGTTATTATAATATCAACACGTGCGGTACACACGCCGAGCTCGCATAAACAAATAGGGATGTGGTTTTAACTGAAACTACACGCTTTATTTTTGATACGGCTACAGATCCTTTTAAGGGCGGGTTTATATACTTTGAACCGTGGATTTTATACAGAGCTCAACACAGATTCAACACGTAGTTTTCCTCGCTGCCGTCGCGGTCGGAGACGTAATTCTCTCTCACATGATGCTGGTGCCAAGTGACAGCTGTGCTGTCGCGTTTCGTGCGGTGTGTGAGTTTCCGGTGATACGCTGGAGGAAAAAGGAAAGGATCACGCACGTCCTTATAACATATAAGTTTAAGTAACTCTAATGAGGCAAAAACGTTCCCGATAATAGCATTTGTTGTTTTCATAAAATGTAGGCACTTCATTTAAGGCATGTAAGTTGTCCATCACCAGCTATATTGCCCTGAAAAATTTAATTACAGTCATAAAATCGGTAGTGAGCTTTTTTACTTCGTTAGTTATTTTAAAATCAAAAATTTGTTAATGAAAATATCAAACACGAAAATATCTGAATTATCCACCAAACTGATAAAAATAATTTAATAAAGAACCAAACCCATAAATCGGCTCGATAAAAAAAATCTGATGCGTTTCAAAATGGACGAAAAAATATTTACCCTCTAGTTACGGCTCGTTTTACGTGAAAGCTTTTTTATGGAACGCATCGGTGCGTCCTTTTGAATGTTTTATTGGCGTAAACTTTGTTATATGTGTCATGACCAGATATGCTATTGGGCTGTTATGACATTTTTTGGACAAACTTCTTTTTGTTGGGATATTAATCGCACACTCAATGTTCCGCGTGGTGGCGTTCAAAAGTTTTGCCGCGAACGAATGTGCCTTCAAATAAATTATGAAAATTATATAAATTATGACTTTAGTGTGAAAATATTCCACAAAAATATATGATAATACTTTGATTGACGTTCCTCTCTATCATAACACTGGCGTGAAATGTCACAGTTGAAACTAGACAAACGTTTTATAAATTTGTTTGAGAGCACAAAATGTATATTACTTATTTAGGGGTGTGACTATCTTGTCACATGTTGAAACTTATAAGTACTTCTTGAATATCAAAGTCCTTGTATCTTGAAATCTTTGTTTGATTTAACGTTTCCACAAAATATACTTGGAAGTTTAAAATTGTATCTGACTTGACGTCAATATTTAGCCAAAACCAATCTTACGGATATTACTGAATAGAAGAAAAGTGAGGAAAGAAAGTATACTTAGTAGGTAGGTACATATCTATGAGTGTTATTGAAATTTAAAACTAAACATTTAACGTGATTAAAATGTTAATAAAATAACACTGAATATAATGATGTATAAATAATAAAATTAGGTCAACGAACAATTCGTAAATGACGCATGATGGCCAGATGTGAAATTATTTATAGGCGGGTTGAGTTCTATCGATTGATTGATTCACGCGTACTCTGCAGGGCTCGGGCCCACTGATGGGGGGATTTACTTTTATTTTTCAAAGTTCCACGTTATGTATTAAATATATTGTAGTATAGTCCAGCCGGACCAGCTGGACCAGCTGGTGAAAATACTACCGCCTATAAAAAACCACGTAATTGTCATGCAGACGTCCTCCTCCTCTTTCCCGTTCCAATGGGCCACCGGAAACTCGCCTATTGCAAGTAATTATCATGGTTTTTTATGGTATAGAGGGTCAAACGAGTAGTCGGAGCCATTTTCATGACAACCGATACCCATAGACATCCGCATAGAGGCTAGACAGATGCGCAGCCCTCCTTTCTCCTCCCACGTCCATGGGTCACCGGCTACCTACACGCCGCACGAAATTTACGCCGATCTCGTGTAAGCGAGGGGTACAACCCCGGTAGTGCCGGCCCATGTAAACGTCCTATTTCAATTTTCATTCTAATGGGTCACTACGGTGCAGTGGTATGAACTGAACAAGAACTTGGTCCCAGTAGTGCCGTTGTACGAGTCCAAAGCAGCATGGCAATATCCTCTTACTTATGTATATCATACTAGTTTCGCTTCTCGGTTTCACCCGCATAACTTTCGATCCCGTGGGAATGTCTTGGCTGATTCTCAGACCTACTCGATATGCACACAAAATTTCATGAGAAACGGTCCAGCCGTTTCGGAGGAGTTCAATCACGCACACCGTGACACGAGAATTTTATATATGTATTATATTAAGGAGAAGATTCTAATTTCCTTTACTCTTCAGCTGCTGTATCCTTGAGATTTTTACGATGTATCTGTAGTATATTTTATACGGGCTTTAGTATTTTATTTTGTATTGGGGCTCATAAAGATTTACGATGTATAGAAAATAGGAACCTTTTTTAATGAACCGAAAAAATTTGGGCCTAAAATATCCATTAGGAAGACTAGAGATCTTAATAGAAGTTTGAGAAATGTATGTAAATATCTGTCTCTCTCTGTCTTTCTCTCTCTCTCTGTTTATCTATATCTCTCTATCTCTTTTACACGTGTCAAATAATATGTTTAATTAACTACGTATCTTTTACATAAATCGACCTGTCAGCAATTAAAAAGAAATGCTTCGAAAGTCGAAGGTTGTTAAACCATCAAGCTGGAAACGTTGGCATGTTTGGAATCAATACTTTAAAAATTGATAGAACTAACTTTGTACCTGATATTTTTAGATAGTCAAGTTAGAAGGCTATTTACGTGACACGATACAAACCCATAATTATGTCGTGTCGCTCCGTTTCATTCCAACTAGGTATCTGTTAATTATTAGTACTGGGCGTCCATCCTACTTTGATGTTGGACAGCTTGGACTGTCAATAAACAGACCTATATCCTTAACTAGCTTTGACCCTCCTCCATGTCAGGTTTTCGAATAAGTAAACTATAATTTATGGTAAAAAATAAGCATTTAATTTTTTATTATGGGGTATAATTGAAAAGAAACATGTTTTAGTTAATTCAATTACGATGTTCACAAACAAACTTATTTTAATACAAAAGCGAGAGATAACAAAACCTGTTAACCTACCACATTTATTTTCCTTTTAAAATTATTTTAACCAAAAGTCCGGCGCAGCGCCGACTTTATTTTAATAGCTTAATCCGAATTGTATTTATTACTTTAGATAACGGAATACATTCAGCCATGTTTCTGGCTAAAATCCAATTACTATGGAAAGCACCGGCCGCAACCCCATTCATCACGGGCCAGACAAGTTTCTGTTCCAATGAACTGAGAAAGATTTCTTTTTTTTCTTTGTTTTGCTCAATGCACGCTGCACTAGCCACCCCTCTCAGCCGCACTCCCAATTCTCCAGATTAAACTGTCAATTCGGCTACCATTTCTTTTTTTTTCGTTATCTTTATTAAGCTGCGTCTACATTATTCGGTAATGGATGCCAATACTATCCTTTTTGTTTTGTCTGGAATGATCGGCTGTTTTTTAATCTTCTATCTATATTTATAAAACTTAAAGGTGACCTAATGATCTATCAACGCACAGCCCAAACCACTGGACGGATCGGGCTGAAATTTGACATGCAGGTAGATGTAATGACGTAGCCATCCGCTAAGAAAGGGTTTTTAGAAATTCAACACCTAAGAGGGTGAAATAGGGTGTTGAAATTTATATGGATTTCTTATGAAATAAACGCGGGTGAAACCACGGGGCACCACAGCTAGTACTCTATAAATATAAGCAGGTAATACAATATTTTGAATGTTCTAACATTAAGCCCTTAATTATATTGTAAATGATAATCGGCAGAATTTATCGTTCCTATAGACATATTTACTGTTACTATGTTTATCTTAAAAAATGGAAAGAAACGACAATATAGCTAGCTAATCATAATTGCATACCTATATTTGGACTCAACAACAAAATCTATAAACGTGTCTCTAATGGGTAATTGTTTTAATAGGAACGGAATTGAATAAATAGGAAATAAAGAAAAATAAATATATTTTTCCCATGGTTTTAAACAATTTAATATTGTTAACTTTTGTCGGCAAATTTCATCATTCTATTTTGCCGAGACTATGAGGTCAGGCCTATACCTGCATCTATGAGACATAACCAGTTACAAAATCACCAAACCAGGGAGATTTAACCAGTAACAAAATCACCAAAGTATAAAAAAACCGCACAAGTTCGAATCACTCCACATTTGCAACTTATTCCAATTACACATGATACGACATTACTTGTGCTGGATACGTGCTTATGAGCACTCGCCCTTAACAGTCCCTTCGTTACAGCTAACAGCGTAATTTAGGGTTCCGCAGCTGCCGCGCGTAATGTTGATTGTATTGCGAACGGACGTAATCGAACACTTGGCCTTTTTTATGGGGGCTGCGTGTGTGCGTGCGCGCCCGCCGGAATTGGGTGAACACATGCAATCGGACATAATAGAAATCGATTATCGATGTTGGCAATAAAGAATATCGTTCAGTTATGTGATTCTGATGTTTCCCACTTGTAGAAAATTGAAATCTAAGCTTTGATCAGCAATGATTACTTAAGTTCACGCTAATGTTACGCATTGTAATAAAACTATTTTAACGAATTTTGTAGCGGTTTATTTAATTTCAATGGTTTACTTATGATCAAAATGTACTTGTATATTGAAAGACAAATTGAGCTTTAGAGTTAAGGAATTGACAATGGGATATAAAGGCTTTAACTTGTTAAAACATTGAACATTGAACATAGAAATCTATGTAGATTTCTCTCTATTTTTTATATTTCTATCTTTCTTTCTCTGTTCTATGCCCAAAAACATTACCTTTTTTCTATCGCAGTGAGATAAAAGTATAAAGCTTAAATCCACTTTCTGACCTATTCTCATGCCTACAACATTCACAAACAACGTAACATGAGATTTTACCGTATAAGATAAAGGACAGCTGGCATTCAATATTAAATTATAATAACTGCTTGTTACCGTTGCAATTAACTTGTGCAAAAACCGGCATGCATTCCAGCTATGTGCGGAATGAGGTTATGTTTTTTCCTGTAGCATATTTATACTTGCTTATTACCTTTAGGATATGTTATTGGTATTTATTGCTTGTTGATTGCAGAGAATAAATTTACTCTTGTTTTTTTTTATTGTACACACATTGTCGACGCTTTTCTCACAATATGTATGTAATATAAATATAGAAACATTAATAATTTAAATGCCTATTGTAATAAAACTACTGTTAGAAAAACCCTAAACTTAATGTCATTACAATATGTTCTTTCATAACTATCATAATTTTAATTTTTGGAATGGACTTCCTAAAGAATTTTTTGCTCTTATATTATGCAACATCTATAAATATATTATTATCATGTAGCTACAATATATTAAATATTGGAACGATTACAAACAGGCGGATTGTAAATATAAATTCTGCGCTAAATATCAATTAAGACGAATGACATTTAGCGTCAAAGAAAGGCTTATAATCATTCCCTGTAATATTTACCCCTAATACCCTCTTACTCTTTAAGATAAATACCCTCCGAGGGCATCCCTTTATTTTTGTTTAGACAATTGAAAGTGGCAATTAGAACGAAACCTGAGGCGCTTTTACATTAATCCCGGGCATAAATTTAACCTAGGAATAAATTAAATTGCAAGTTAAACCGAGCACTTAGCGTTGGAATTAACCGACTCCTAATTGAAACTAAACGAGTAAAAAAAACCACCGCAACTGATAAGCGGAGCGGTAATCCGCTCCTAAACAATGGCTTAAACTTCAGTTTACCGGCAACTCGCCGGCTAAAGTATTCAAGGTTTTAACGCTGATTACAAGTTCTGACATAATCTCCGGTTTGTTTTAAGAAATGTTTTCAAATAAACGGATTTGTTCCCACTGGTTCCGCTGTCGGGCCGTTCGCTTTTCATTATTTTTGCAACACTGGCAATTATTTAAAGATGTAATCTGGAAAAGAATGGATACCAAAACTTCGGATTAAATTTCTGTGTAATTTCCACGTACTTTTTTGGAGATCAGAGCACGCTAAACTTTATTCATTTATTAATGTTACGGAGAACGACGAAAATTATTTTTCTAACGCGTTTATTATAGCAATCGTCCTTGTTTTTAATTACAAACGGGCATTTGTTTGTTGACTTCATTTTAAACGGGTAAGATGTCAAAATTCATTTAACGTTATGTAAGTAAATTAAGTAGTATATGTAAGTTTTATATAAACTTTGGAGATTGTTTGATGATTATTACATACCAAAGACTTTTATAGTGTGGGGCGAAATACTGAGTACTGACGCCTATTCTCATGCTCATTTACAGAAACCTTCGTGCACTCGATTTGTCCCAACTGGTTTCGCCTAACTACTAAGTATATTTCTATTTAGCTACTTAGTATATCAACAAAATGTTGGACAGGAAAGAATGAACTCCGTGGGGTAGTAAGCTGAGGCTAGAAAGCAAAAGTAGCAAGGGATGGGCACTTTTTACTCCCACTGAAAAATTAAACATTAATATGATGATATATATGAAGCTTGTGTTCACATTAAAAAAAACGATAAGCTACAAAAATAAAAACACCCATAGTGAGAATATTTTTATTGATAAATAACTTTTATTGGCTACAATAACACAGTGTTCTTTGTGTAGTACTAAACCAAATAATAGGATCAGTTTCAGCCGTCCCGTGGGATAATTCGGACCCCACGCCGATATGGCGATGGATTTACAAAACCGCGCGGCACTATTATTAGATCATATATTATATTGATAAGTACGACTCGTTGATTAGGATAAAGGAAACTGCAGATGAATTTTATTTATAAAATAAGATAATTTTGGAGGTTTATTCACATAATAAAATAATACGTCTTATTATATTTTATACTAGCTGCGCCCCGCGGTTTCACCCGCTTAATTTTCAGTCCCGTGAAAATATCGAGATAATATGTAGCCTATATGTTGACCCGACCTGTTAGTAATTATTCATGCAAAATTTAAAGTAAATCCAAGCAGTCCTTTTTGAGCTTAGCCTGGACATACCTACAGACAAACAAACAAAAATTCTAAAAACTATATTTTTAGCCTCGATATCGATAGTAGACTACTTCCCAAATATTCTTTTAGAAAAATATTCAATGTACAGTTTTGACTTTCTTACAATTTTATTATATGTACTTATAGATGAGTCCCTAGGGGGCAATCAAGCACTCGAAACCTTTTGATGACTACCGATGTTCATGGATATCGCATGTTTGCTATACAGAAAGGACAGCAACGCGCCGTCCTTTCCACGAAACGCGACAGCATAGCTGACACTTCACGCCGGTATCGTGTGAACGTCAGGTAGCTCCCCGTCGTGCGGCTTTTTAGATGACGGTATCTTTTACTATTTTTTAATTTTCTATACTAGGAAAAAATATAATTCTGTATTTAAATGTAAATATATAAATATAAATTTAAAAACATCTATAAGTCCTTTCCAAATATAGTGAATTTTTTTTATATGTTTCGTAGTAACGAAATATTTGTTTTTATTCGAAAAAAAAATATATATTTGTACCATACAGCTTAAATATAAGCTCTCTATTGGATGTACGCCGAAGTTCTAATACAATAATGTCTTATTTTAAAATTATGACGTTTTAGAAAGACTTGAATAGAGTGGGTTATGTAAATCGTGACAAAAATACTTAAATACAATACTTTTTGTTACATAATATGCCGCATGAATGAAAAGTCTCACCGAGTAATCATAGAGAGAATCAAACGTCTTCCACAATCTCCTAACTTATCTGAATATTTCATTATTTGCTAATGAAAATCTTGATCACGCAGAGCTAATTTCAAATATGCCACTACAATATTCCGAGTTATGCTCACAGGTACACCGCCCCGAGGCACTTTATTAAGTGTTGCAGGAGCTCCTGAGATCTTGGGATGTTTAAATTAAAATCAATACGTGCTAAGAATACAGCTCTCATAGAGACCTCAAACAACAATATCGGAATTGAATGCGCGTCAACTCAACTCGAGTAAAAACAGTGACAGCCACGTAAATTGAATAAGAAACAAAGGTAAGCTAAAAGGCGATGTAGAAATGATATAAATATGGTATGTTAAGATGATTGGGCCATATACATGGAGGTAGAGTGAGAATAAAAAATAATTAAGGAATAGGAGTATATTTGCCTTATTGGAATAAGGCTCCCGAAGAACCGCTTACATGATTAATTAATAGTCTATTTCAAGACATTAATGTCCTTAGTGTATCTGACCGTTAAAAGTACACTAGATGTATGAATATAGAGAAGAGAAGAATGAACTACCAGTAAAGCTTTGTAAGTTTATAGATACGAAGTATCCAAGACACGCAATTTTGTAAAATATTGAAGATTATAATCTTGGAATCTAGATTATAAATAGGATATCTACCATGTCGTAACCTCCTAAAAATGTTATTTTATTTTTCTATTTACTTAATTTAGCAACAAAAATATTGTTTCTCTTATCTTGTACTGTTACTAAGTAACTTTACGTAGGTACCAAATACAAACGCGCCAAAAATTGATTCCTCTCTTGTATGAGAGTTTATTTTCAGTAATATATATTTGTACACAAAAGTGCTTTCCATTAAAGTCATGTTTACGGAGCACTTAACGACAAAAACTTGTTTCAATAGACCCCGATCCCTTTTGCATCGAACAGTCAGTGAGTTTCTTTATTAATATTTACAATACATTTTGGTGAATGCAATCGATTTTTGGTAAATGTTCGCCAATTATATGAGCCACGCTAACGATTGTGTCAGTAAATGTTCACGTTTCTTTGTTTTATTGTGTATACGTTTGAGGGTTTATTAATTAAAACCATGGTAATAGTGAAATTCATATAAATATAGGACTGATTAACAGAAAATGTATGAAGGAAAAACCAGGATGATCATCATCATCATTTAGACTAACAATATTACATCCAATATTATTTTTTGAAGATTATGAGATTTCTCTTCCACCAGATGCTCTTTTATTCATATTTTATTATATTTCTATTATTATTTTCCTTCATTTATATCGAATACATTGACTTTGACGTTTGTAGAGATGTGATTGTATATATAAAGATATGTATCTAATAAATGTATACATATCCGAAAACTACATAAGATACATATACCTACTGTATACACTTAACATATTCTGTATTTACTATTTGCTAGCTCGCATTATTACGAGCACGTCCAAAATAACCCTCACAGTGTAACAGTTAGTGGAATGTATAATTACCCTTGCATTTTCATTGGTAGAACAATGCTTTGTGCATTACCCTGTGCAGTGTGCACACATAACAGTATTAGGACATAACTAGCACCACCCTGCGGTTACATCCGCATTCTCCGCTCCTTATTTGTCATAGCGTGGTGATATAATATAGAATATATAGCCTTCCACAGAAAATGAGTACAACCGAAATAATTTTGCAAACTAACTAGTAATTCCTTATATTAACGGTATCAACCAAACAACAAATTCTCCACCTATAAAATATTAGTACAGTATTCTTACTCCCTAATTAAAAAAAAAAAAACTATACTAAACTATTTCGGCAACCTGTTCCTATTTAAGGACGAATACATGAACATTGAACACCATGAAAAGTCTGACTGAGGTAACTTTCAAGTCGTGGTAATTTCTGAAATATTGTGACAAGTTAAACCACTATCTTTTACACACACTCTGTTTTACATATTATCTAAAATAAAATTAAATATAAAACTTAAATTCCTATTTTTGCTTTCCATCATGTGCTGATTTAGATACAGCCGTAGAAATTGTGCATTGGCGTAGTTAAACTAGAACTCTACTTGAGACTGCACTACCACATTATTCTCGCGCACACCGCACCTCCAGCGGTTTTTACCATTTAGTGATTGAAAACGGCTTTTAAACTTTATTATACTCAGCGCAGGTCGTACAACCTATTTTGTGGATATAAAAGTGCTTAGCAGAAGTGGAGCGTCAGAAGATGCGATTGCAGTTTACTCTTTAAGAACGGACACAATTCTGAAGTGATAGAATAGATACGCAAAACACGTAGTTACCATACCACTAACTCCTTACCATAGTACATTCTTATTGTACTATGTCGTTACACTCAATTTCACACGTCATATTTTTGGCACAAAAGCCTCGATGTAAAAACGGAACCCTAATACTAAACTCCGCTATCAGTGTCACTAAGCTCTCCTGTGAACCGTCATCGCAGATCATCGTCATTCGTCAGACAGTTGAAATTTAATTAACAGTTTATTTATTTTCTGCCGCTATAACAATAAAACGAATAAATATTAGTAAGTTATAATTACATCGCTAAAAATATTACGAACAGAAATGTGTAGTTCTTTTTTTAATACCCTTCCCGTTGGTACGGAACCATGGGTGTACGAGTTCGACTCACATTTGTTTTGGTAATGCGCCTCAAGTCGTTTCTAAAGAAGAATAAATTAATTTTTATAAATAAGAATATACTTACTTACCACTCAAGCATAATTATAGTAGCAACGTATAAAAATAAATTCCAAACATTAACTTACAAACAACTGTGTCGTCTACTACAATTTGTAACGGATATGTGTGCTCACTGACATCGCTATGTAATTAGAAGGCAACACTTGATTACGAGTAATTACCCTCTGTGTAGCATAAAGATACAAAACACTATGTTGAACCATACATTGTATCCTTACAACGTTGCTACAAAACTTATTAAATAGTTATCATTATCAGTACCCAAAAATATAGATATATTATTTTTTTATGGTTTAGGAGGGAAAACGAGTAATCAGAGCCATTTTCATAACTACCAACGCCCAAAGACATCCGCATGGAGATGAACAGATGCGCTGCCCTATTTTCTCCTCCCACCCCCAGGGGCACCGGCTACTTACACACCGTACGAAACGCGACAGCACAGCTGTCAGTTTACATCGACCTCATGTAAGCGTAAGAGGTACCTCCCCGTTCGTTGCATTAAAGTCCAAGACTTTAAATAGACACATGCAGTCAATTTTATAATCTTTTTTTTTCAATTTAAGATTATTTTTGAAGATTATATATACCTATTTTTAAGATATAAGAAAATTTAACCTTTCAAAATATAGGACAACCTTTGTCTCTATCTATTTGGGACATTAGTTTCAAATGAATGTCTGTCTAATCGCAACATTAGTTTCAAATGACATTCCCTATGCTTAGTACCACATAAATCGCAGTGCGAACATATACTGAGATTGTATATTGACATTCGCGTGAACAATTCAATATACTATTTACAAATGAAACTAAATTCAAATGCGTATATTTGAAACTGACCGACTCCCATTTATCAAGGCGGCGCGGCGGTGTCTGACGAAAGCCAATATTTATTATACTATTATCACCACAAAAAGCTCTCGTACCACAATGGCCGCCCTTCAAATGTGTGATTATAAACTTAGAGCTCTCCCTTTCACTACCCGTGTATTAAATTCACAGCTCGGATTCATATTATAATAGATTTACTTATCTGTGTTATGCTTTTAGAGTATATGTCTATGTATGATAGATTTATTTACAGTTAAAGTGTGAGTTGGAAAAAAATAAAGCTAAGTTTGTTTTATGTAGAAATGGCTGATTGGTAAAAAAGCTCAAATGCAACTTTCAAATATAGTAGTGATAGAATTTTAATTGTTTCACATGTAATAAAAATATTTATGATGTCCTTTTTTGTTTCAGGTACGTATTCAACATTCTCCACGTATACCTACGTAATATATTTAATTGATTTTTATAAAATACAAAAAGTATATTTTTCTTATCAACAAATTTTCAAATTTGCTGCTGTTATGTATTGTGTTCTTCAATATCAGTACAAGGTAACGTAAGTATATTTCAACTTTTTATCTCATATTTCAAATCGATACAAGTGCGCCTTAAATCGTGGAGTACAACTGTTAATGCAGCAGCTGTTAATAAATATATGTATAGAACAAAGTATTTTTCATTATACACTCAAATATAGGGCGAGGGTTATTTTGATTATATAATATAAATATTCCAACGACAAAGTCACATCACGTCCCCAACCATGAAAACGTACTAAAAACACAATCGACGGCGAGATATGCTAAATGCTCTTCCAAGCGATGATATTCAGATAGGAATGCCTCTTTGTCGACTCGAATAACATATATTTTGAATAGCATTTTTATTGGACTCCAAATGCTTCGAGATTATGATTCCAGTTTATGACAATAATATGACTGCGTCAGTCATAACTAGTAATGGTAACACTGAAATTATTTCTCCCTTCGATATTCGTTTTTATGGCATGGTATAAAAATGCGATGGAAGTATTGAATGTGTCGGACCTTCAACCTATTTGTTAATGTGAAACCTGACGTGTCCACTGCCCACTCGAACTTATGTAACGAGTGTATCGTATTAAATGATAACGAAATGGACAGGCATATCCGGGTGTTCATTAAGAAATCGTCTTTACGATAGCCGATATCCATAACTAGTTTATTAAGCAATGATATTGTATATTTACAATTAATTAGATGACATGAATATGAATATATTTTAAGGCTTTTTTTGCAGCTCACACAGCACAGAAATGTACTATTGACTACATGAGCAATTGCAAAAAAGCATTGCATAAATATTTAGTACATTTTATTAATGTAGATGAAAGATGTTCATTAATGTTGCTTATTTCTTTCACATCGTTACCCCGTATATCATTTTATACGAACCTTACCCTGTTACATCACACAGGCTAAAATTGTGTCGAATGAAAATGAGGTTATTCCTCATTTTTTTTTCATTTAATAGTTACTAGCCAATTAGTCGTAACTAGTGAACATAAAAAAATAATCAATGCTCTTCTATATATTTTTATTTCATAAAATAATTTATTTCTTTATAAAATACTTCATTACACAAAACCAACACCAGTTGTATGAGTTATTCAGCTTCTCACCTGTTCCTTCTCTCTTTAAAACACGCGATCATCAAAGAATCGGTGTCGGAAGGTGGAATTTGAAATTCAACGATATTTTAATAGCCACTATCGGTTGGCCGAGTGTTTTCCGAGGCCGGGCTTTTGACAGAGCCCGATATTGCTTCCCCACAGCTTTTTATTTACGGTCTGAATGGTAAATAGCGGCTGGTGCTTACTTCCAATGAGGCTTTAATTCCTCGCTTTTGTGTTTCACTTTCCGCTTTTGGCTTCTAAGCTTTCATTTAGACGAAAAGAATTTAATAATCTCATTACAATTAAAAAATAAATTGACATCCATAATTAATGTTTTGCACGTAACAATTTGAAACAAAATATTTTATTTTTACTAATTAATTTATTCCAGATATTAATTATTTCAGGCGATAATTACGCCGATATATAACACCAGTCAATGTTATACAGTAAGGACGTAATAAAATATATTAATTAATTAATATATAGAATAAATATATAGAAGTTTTATTATAATGTCAATATTTCCTCGATTTGATTCTTCTTTTTAGCTCTTTTCTAATTAATTAACTTTTAATTATTAACTTTTTTTTTTGTATAGAAGTGCATACGGGCAGTTGCAGCCATTTTCATGACTACCTACGCCCATAGACATCCGACATTATACAGATCAGTTGCCCTCCTTCCTGCTCCTCCATGGGCCATCGGTACATAAACAATGCACCAAACATTGACTGACGCTGTTATTTTAGGCTGATATCGTGTAAGCGAGAGGTACCTCCCGTTCGTGCCGGCCCCAAAGAGACCGATAGATACGCAGGTTTTAATTGTTAGTAAATCAGTAAGCAGGTTAGGTACAACACTAGGGAACAAAGTGTTCACCACGTTCTTTTGTGGCGCTCTTAAGCCACTGCGCTACTTAGTGAAGGACTTAACGGTACCTGCTATTATGAAAGTCAAGTCTTGAAGGGTTGGCTTTTGTAGTATGATTCTTAGACGCGCGAATATTCTTTCGCAGTGTGTTTAATAGAACTTACATACTTGTCGCACTTTGGACGGATAAAGACTGATAATGATACTCTTAATGAAGCCCTTGTACCAATATTACGTTGTAGGCTCATACTATTATAATTATGACGTAAGGAGGTAATACGCTTCAACGAGATATACGGTTTTGTGTTTGAATTAATTTTAGCTTGAATGTGTATTATCTCGATAAATTATAATGATCTTCGGTTACAAATATGTATTTGTGTAAAATTACCATATAATATTTGATAAACTTCTTTATTAAGTAAAGGTGCTTAACACAATAAACACATTATTACATACTAAAGTAACTAATTTGTGGCTTGTAGTTTTCGCTATAAATATAATAAGTAGGGAGCGGACTCTACCCAGTCCAGCAGGAGTTACATTACTTGTGGTTTGGCATTGTTCGTTAGGACTTGCCTTGTAACCAACCTAGCTTTGATCGGCTTCGTAACCGACATTGTCTAAATTTAAAGATATGAAATAAATTATGTCGAGTCACGAGTAGTTCTTCCTAAATTTGCACAAATACTAAAAGAAGTTTCGGTGTAATAGTTACGTTGTTATAGTTAAAATAAAATGCAATTCTCATGCCTTATCTGTGGATTTGGTTTCAAACGTCTTTAAATTAATATTATTATTTATACATTCTCATAAATATAGATATTCTTAGACGTAATTTATAGTGTTCAATATTTGAGGTGACGAAGTTTCAACGGCAGAATGATGATCTATTTTCACAAGCGGGTCTGGCGACGCTGGCAACTCGGCCTCGCGCAGTCACCAGCCATGGATACCTTCCGATGGGCGAATAGGAGTTGCAAAGCTGATAGACGCCGAATAAACACAATGAGCCCATGAAGGCCGTCTTTGGTGAGATGCCCCGATGTGTCAGCGACAGGGCACATCAGCGGTAGCCAGTGCTCACTGCTCGTACTGAATCCTACTCTAAAACAGGATTAGACATTTTTAACGAAACATTTAGAACATCATTAAACAAGTTTCACACATATACATAATCAAATGTAGATTGTCTGTTTATCGACAATATGTATCGTTGGATCGAGTATTAGCTGTCAACGACACGCAATGATTCTATTGCTTTAATTCAACCAACGCGACGCGTTGTATGGATTGTGCGTTTTGATACAGTTACGATTACGTATACTTACCGTTTAGAATTATATCTATAGAGATTACTATTACATTTGTTACGTATTACTATTTCTAAAATCTATACTAATATTAAAAAGAGAAGTTTTTTGTTTGTTTGTATCGATTAAAATCCAAAACTATTGAACCGATTTTAATCATTCTTTCATTAAAGTTTCATTATTATCAAGAAGTAACATTCGATTGCAATTTTTCAGTTTTTGACGCCCAACAAAGTGGGCTCGCGTCGGCTTGTATTAAATAAAATATAAGTTAACTCACAACATTTTGAGAATTACTGTTCATGTCTATATTGTTTGTTTTGCTTTTACTTTTGATACGGTGCTTTATTAACATCGTATGTTTGTAAATTTTATATAATATGTAACAGATATTTTTCGAAATCGAAAAGCATGGTTTAACTAAGTACTATTTTTGTCGCACAAATGACGAAACACATGGCCAATAATTAAAAACAAAATAAAGTTACTACCAACTGAAAATCGTACTACAATCAAAGCAAGAATTACTTCCACAGTTTTGCGCCCTGATTGTTCTGCAACAATGAATTATTAAGAGTAAGTACTATTAATGTCAATAATGTAGGTTATACAAAAACCTAAACACCAGCCATGTTGTTTGCAACACGCCACTGAACTAATGTTATTCAGTTTGTTGTGTGCCTTTCGTAAAAGGACGCTGTCCTCATTCAGCGAGTACATAAATTTTTCATGAAGCGGCTATTGCTTCAAGTCTGTTTGAGTGGTGATTGAAAAACCGCGTTCAAAGATATTGCCTTCCTCCTTTTGAGTCGAGTTGCTGGGTAAAATTACAAGAATACGCACTTATAAAAGTTTTTTTTTGTCTTTAATAAACATTTCTTATAAAAATCAACTTCCATGTAAGCAAAAAAAGATGTAGGTATGTTTTGTCTGAAATAAAATAATTTTATTTTATATAATAGATTGATATATAGATACTTATTATCCCGAAAAAAATATGGTCTCTAGGTATAGGTTTAGAGGAGCACAAGTAGTTTTCTCCCAATTAAAGAAAGTAGAATTAAAGTAATCCGTCCATCCATGAATATTCACAAAATAGA
>LUGF01040697.1:191929-203240 GCA_001625245.1 Calycopis cecrops | reverse complement strand
TATGGTCTCTAGGTATAGGTTTAGAGGAGCACAAGTAGTTTTCTCCCAATTAAAGAAAGTAGAATTAAAGTAATCCGTCCATCCATGAATATTCACAAAACAAAAAACTTTACCTCTTCATAATATTAGTATATATTGCTAAAACTGTTTACGAAATTATATCAGCCAGATATGACAGGATGACATTAGATAGTACCTAAGTAACAAAAGCAAGTATATTAAACACACATAAAGCAAATAAACTTAGTCTGAGTACCAGGAGCAAATATTTCCGTAGAGGTGTAGAGTACACTGTACTACACATTATACAACACTTATACACCCATACATACCTATTTACCCTGTATCAAAGGATCGTACGCTACACAAGACCCATTCTATTTCAGCTAAATCCAGGGATTCATAGGTTTCGCACCGAACTTGGGATTTGCTAAATCAAACTGTAATGACTCGGAATAAAATAGCTTTTTGGCGATACGATCAGAGATTTGTTTGAAAAAGGAAATTGATATTTAGCTGAGTGGCTTCGTTATTTCGTTAATTGAAATTCATTGAGCCAATAAAAACTGACTCATTATTATTTATACACTTTGTTTTCACAACACACCAAATTTGTCTCTTTTCTTAGTTTTACATCAAAACTAACAGTTAATAACCTTAAAATTTGTGGTATTATTATTATATTTTTAATTTATTTACACTGATGTCCTTTTATCTTATAAAAGCGAAGGTTTGTATGTACATTTATTACTCTTACACGCAGAACGTACTGACCAAACTTAGACGAAATTTAGTACAGATTTAGGTTACAACATGTGATAAAATTATTTACTTAACTCCTGAAAAAAATAGGATTGACTACATGGGGGTCAGACCGTGGGGAAGAGCATCATTAGTAGATCAAAATAATAAAAATGTAACTGTACTGAAATCTTCTATTATTTAAATACGTTTCAATAAAATATCAATAAAGAAACAATTGATACGAAACATTTTCGTTAGTCACATTCATTTTTCCGTCGCTACAAAGAAATTAGCTACTTGCTACAGTAATAAGACTCGCTCAAAGCTAATTCGTTAAAAGGATCCACTTCGGAATCGTTCAGTCCTCACTCAGATTATCTCCTGTGACGTCATCTACCTTTTAAATATCAAGAAATAGTCAAGAACAATCCGATTTTATTTGAAAATGCTTTTATCAATTTCAATACGATGAATACGATACAGATTTAGCAATGGATCCTATTACACTTAATGTATATTTATAACGAAGCAGTATACGTTACTATTTTTATTATACAGTCCTATTCTAAAACGGAACTACCTACTAGAAAATTAGAAATAGTAATTTTATGTTAGTTTTAGTAGTCTTGTGTTCTTATGGTTTGTTACTTCGCTAGTGCCAATGAGTCTCTTTACTATAAAATTATATTTTTAAAGATCAATACGTTTAATTTAATTTGATTAATGTATAAATACTATACTTTGTTAAAAATATGCGTGTGTATGTATTATTGTATGAATGTACGTAAAAGATACCTTTTAGAAACTAGAGAATTTGTCGTGACATCAAGAATATTTTATATAAATAACAATTTTTATCTCTTATCTGTCGGTTCTTGGTGTCACACTGTGTGAGCACTAATTTTAAAGTATACTCTTATACTTCTATCAAACAATCAAAAAGAGTAATGCTTTCTAAAATATACAATTATAAAGCACAGCTCAAATACGCTAGTAATTCTGCGTCGACAGTATTCATTCCTTGAAATTGAGGCTTCGAAAAATTCTAAAAAAACAAATTAAATGAATGTGTTTGATACATAGATCTGACATTAGTCGTACGCACCAAATACAGAGAGACACGAATGCACAGAAGCAATCATATTAGTTAATTCAGTGGCAGCGGCGCCCAGACCCCGCTCCGCTAGGTGCGGACGAGAGCCGGTATAATAATTTCCATTTGCATTGGAATCAATTCCACTATGTCCACTTGCACAGTTGGCGGCGCGGGCTGATTGAATAATCAATCAGGGAAATGCAAATGAGGACCGCAACAGGCGTTGTGCCCTGTTTTTGGACCTTGACGCTCCTAAGTGATTGCCGGCAGTTAGCTACAAACGGAATATCTAACTGCGGCCACTTTGTTCATTTTACTGTATTACTGAAACATTACGCGCGCTATCATCTCGATTTTCTTGGTAGCGACAGACGCTACTTTTTACTATTGGTTTGTGTTTGGGATGGGATGCACCCATCCCGATCCATTACTGAGCTGCTATTTGCTGACAGGCTTACATCATGCAGTAATGCAAGATAACACCATCAACCTATTTCCTATGAATGGAAAGAGAATGAAATATGTCAGCGTACATTATAAATCAACCAGTTATTTATTCATTAATAAGAATCCGTATGATTAATAAGCCGATCAAATTAATAGAAATTGGCCTTTATCGTATATTTATATATTAATTTTACTATCATCCGCTGATAGAGACATATTTCCATGAATTAGCTTGCCAATCCCTTGCTCACGAATGTACAAAGGCTTACTATACACTCTTCACATTTTTATTGTAACCTACCCGATCCGTGCGCGCTTAGTACCTACTACATACCACACTTGATACCCGTATCAAAAATAAAAGTAGTAAGTCATAAAATATTGCCTTTATTACTATCAATATTTGCTCTTTCTATTAGTCAAATAATTATGAAAATCGGTCCATCAATTTTGAAACCTATACAAAAAAATCTTACCTCATGTCGTATTTATAATACTAAAATAGATCAATTCTTAGGCACATATCACAATAGAAGTCCATCAACACGTGATGAATCATCCACTGGATTTAGCCCAGTTTCATTATCGCCGATGGTACCGCAATGGGTTTATCGAGAACGTTCTATAAAACACTGCTCGCTACTCTAATAACGGCTTTTGTTTTAATTTCAACAAGTACCGCTGGTCATTGTTAGCGAAGTACGTCTGAAAGAATCTCACTTCCCTTTTGAATAAACTTTCGCATAAAATCTTCATTAGCGGAAATGTTTCAAAACACGCTTCTGTACTTTAGAAGCAGTTTTGTGTCTATTTTAATTCAACATTTATTTTTCAAGGAACGGAAATTTCTTTGAATTATTTCAAACTTCCCCTCTGTATATTCTTGTACAAGCCTCATTGATGTATTATGCTATCAAGATGGAAGTTTCGAGACGGAGTAGTTTTATGTTAGCAAAAATGTCTTATAAATCGTCCTTTGGTGAACAAAGGCTTCTTTTGGTACATAGTGACCGATTCTTAATTATTTGCACCCGAGATGAACTGCTCGTGAACTTTGTATAGCGTCGTTACTGAATTGAAGCTGAACTTGGCCGGCACAACGGGGAAGTCTTGCGTACATCACACCGGCGTGAAGTGACGACAGTACTGCCGAATCGGTTTGTGAGAGTATTTTTTATGGTATAGGGGGCAAACGAGCAGTTGGAGCCATTTTCATAACTACCGTCATCCACAAACATCCATCCGCATAGAGGCTAAACAGATGCGCTCCCCTCCTTTCATCTCCCACACCGGTTACTTACACACCTCACGAAATGCGACAGCACAGCTGTCCCTTCACGCCAGTCTCGTGTAATCGAGAGGTACCTCTCCGGTCCTGCTTCTTTCCTCACCTCCTTTGGGCCACAAGAAACTCACAATTTGAAAAAAAAGGTCTCAGCTGTCACTTTGCGGTGGTATCAAGTCAGAGGGAGGTAGAGCCGCGGTCCTGCTAAGTAAATAAGCTTAAATAACTAAATAATTATCTAACTTACTTAGAATATAACTTAGAACGTTGTTATAACACTATATATAAACAAACTTCTTAATATAATTCTTCTTTTCGTTAGTCTTTTCGTGTAGCAAAATCCCTACTTATATTATTATAAATGTGATTGAAATGAAATTTCTTTTTTAAAAGAATAGGTATTGGAAAGGACATAGGATGCTTTATTTAAAAAAATTGTGTGCTTTCAAACACACATCTGAAGTAAAACTAAATTATAGATATAATACACAAGTTCATTGCCGTAGTTACAATGGCACAACATGTCATAATATGATATTTAATTTTTTAAATACAATAATGAATCACTTAGATCGAATTTTAATTTTGAATTTGAATGACAACTTCCATTGGCCTCGCCCGATGTGTGATTTTTGTAACGCTCTCGCCAGCTTAGTCCCCACGTCAAGCGCGCGTATAGAAGTTTTACTTCAAAAAATACAGGCACGAGTAAAACCGCGGGTAAAAGTCAGTGATATTTATTAATTGTGTATCGTCTTGTATTTTATTTTGAAATACCAATAAATATTATTATAGAATGAGTTGAATATACACAATACCGCTTCAAGTGAAACAAACGAGAAGTAAGGCACAGAATAAATAAAACCTGCAAAGTTAGCGAATACTTTAATACGGTTCGCTTTGATGTCGCTGCGAACTAAAATCAATTGCGGTAGCTAGTTGAGAGGTCGGATACAAAAAAAATATCAACAGAGTTCATTTCCTCTTGAATCCATAATTCAGAGGAGTGAACCGACGACCGGAAACACTGTAACTGCCGCTTCCTGTTACGTACCGTTGAACTTGGTCCAAGAAATGTGTAAGTCGCAGCGCACACTGTCGACAACGCGCGCGGCGCGCCAGTTGTCGCAGAACCTTTTGTTACTAAAACTACTATTAAAAAATGAAAATGTCTTTTTTTAATTTATCTTCTGAATAAAATTCTCGTGTCACAATGTTATCATACTCCTGCGATACGGCTCGACTGAATGATTCTTATGTAATTTTTGAGATTGTCGGGTAGGTCTAAGAATCGACCAACATCTATTTCTTTATCTCAATATTTCTATGGGATCGAAACTTACGTGAAACCGCGGAGCGCAGCTAGTATTTTTATAATAACTGGAGTGGATAAACGTTAACTGTCATTGGAAACTACATCATGTCTTAATATCGTAAGCGATTGATGATTTTGTCTAAGTAATAATAGCTAGCTAGATAAAATCGGTTGTGGTAATCTTGAAGAGGTCCAACGGTACATGTGTAGAAAAATAAAGATAAGAAAATAAAAATAAATTAAAAAAAATACATCGATATCGACAAAAAACTGACAAATGACCAGGCTGGCGCAGTGGTACAGGGCCCGGATAAACGGAGCATTTTGCGCATGTACGAATCCCGCCTTATTCATGGATGTTTATCTATGTATTATATGTGTTTCTATAATAAAAATCTTAAATAAATACAATTTCTAAAATTTATAAAACATAATAAATATATTTCCGTTGTCTTGTACCCGTAACACGTCCTTACGGTACCTAACACGGGGCTAATCTAACGTAGTGTGATATGTCCACAGATATTATTATTATTATTTGACATAAAAAAAAGGATTTAAAAAGTAAACGTTTGGCGTCGCTTCGCATAATAATATTCCTAATATAATTTCATAGTAAGCTATTTACGATAATAACTACACAACATATTATGTAGGTTTTAATTTAATCTATTACTTTAATACCAAAATAAAAATGTTTTTTAATGGTATAGGTGGGCAGACGAGCAGTCAGAGCTATTTTCATGACTACCGGCGCCCATAAACATCCGCATAAAGGCTATACGGACTCGCGTTTAAATAAAACTTAATAATGGTGCAAACTGTTATAAAGCCAGAACGATAAAAACAAAATGTTAGTGTGCGCTCCCCTAACAGTTGTACAACTAGATGTATATTTGAACCCATTCAATTGAAATGTTAAAATGTACTGTTGAAAGTTGTGGACTGTGGGTCAATGGGCGAGCGAGTATTTTTTATTATTTCAACGTTTAGGACTCCGATAAAGCCGTTGCGGTCTTGTATTTGTTCGGTCCGCTCGGTGATCGAAACTCGACCTCGATAATGAGATTCGGGTTATATCCAAAAATCTATTGATCCCCGTCGAAAAAGTGGACTTCAATTATAAAATTATGTTAAATCATTATTGTGAATTATATCATAAATATATAAATATAAAAATAGGTAGATTATAAATAAAATCATTATTGAACATTATTAGAGCTTTACAAAAAGCTAAAACATTACAAGCGCGTATTAAAAGAATTCTGGGAAAGTTACGTAATTAATTAGAACGACAAGTTTTTGAAAGCCTTAATGTTACTGGAGCATCTTCCGTCTTTAAACATAATAAACGAAATTAGAAAATTAAAATTAACCTTAGTATGCTAACATTAACGCCGAGTAGGACCGTGTATAAAACTCCAGTTCATAATCGAGAGTAATAAATTACCAGAGCATTTTACCAACTATTAAATTAGTTTTATAAATTTCGCATAAGAAACTCAAGAGAGAAATATGCTTTAATTCATAATTATCGTTAGGTAACTGTTATTAATAAACTTTCAAGACTTTATTTAGGGTGCGCAACGTTGGATTTTATTAAATAAAGTTATGAAATATGACAACGAAATAAGTGAAAGAAACACATTGTATCCATATTAAATTGTATTAACAGACTTCAAAAAGGAGCTTATCAATTCATCTGTATATTTTCCTCTAAAGTCACAATTCACAAAGTCACATTCTTTTTTCGTAGGATGTATTTGATTGACTTATTTTTGAAGTTCATCCTATTGTCGTGGTGATGATCAGACCCAGAACATTGAATATAAATCAGTATATACCTCAGATTCAATGAGTATATACTTATACATCTTTATGAAATCAAATTGATTTTAAAAAACCAAGCCAAGTGCCAGTCGGAATCGCACACCGAGGGTTCCGTAGGAACGGGAGGTATGAGCAAAAGTAATATACGTTGAGAAAATTAACTTCCCTGCGACAAGTTGACAAACTTATATATGCGGGTGCTTGCTTACATTTAATATGAAAGGAACTACATGCATAAGTTGGTAATGATTTTTCCAGTGATATAAATTTTATTTACCAATTTTTAGATAATATATTCTTATATGTATACTGTAAGGTCTTACTTCTTGCCAAATTTCAGAATTCTAGCTCATTACTCTCTTACTACTACGTTACTACTCATTACGTTAACTTAGAAGTGTGATTTTTTCAAGGCATCCAGACGTAACTGACCTCCGTATTTCAGCTTAATCCCTTGACGCGTTTTATACGCGGCCCCGCCAGGCCACGCTACGCTACTGAACATATCTATCTATATAATATTGTATATTTATTTACACTATCTGCACCCTGAGCGGCTTAAATGTTTATAGCCTAAAAATAATAGGAGACAGAGAGTATTAAAAATAGTCAATTTACCATACGATCAACTTTTCTGTTGGCTTCGATAGCAGTTTTTATCCGTATTTTGGATATTCCCACATCACTGAACGGCCTAACCACAGTGAGTTTAAAATTAAACTTGGACACTTGTGTAAATTGTTGTCGACACCTGACGAACGTCTCGGACTCTGGACACGGTCCCACGCTGCCGCCAACTGTTTGCCCACAAACTTCACTTAGTTACAGTCTTGCTAGTAGGTCACATTTCATATTCTATGTGAAATTAACGTACCGACTAAGAGCTTAGTTGGAACTGGCTTATTTTAAACTTAAATCTAATTTAATGCCGTATTTCGTAGCAGGACCTTTGTTAATATAATATGTATATTTGGTATTGTATGAATTGGTATAATCGCTTTATCTGTAATGGCCCGTCTTTAACCGACTGCTTTTTATAGTAGAGAGCGGCAAACGAGCAGTTGGAGTCATATTCAAGACTATCGACGCCCATTGACATCCGCGTAGAGGTTATTCAAATGCCTTGGGCTCCATCCTCCTCCCCCACCACAGGCCTCCGGCTACTAACACACCCTGCGGATCGCGAAATTATTATTATTTATTGTACGACGGTTTAACCACATGCAACATCACATACAGTGCTGAAACCGGTCAAACCGAGTGACTTGTCAACAACATAATATAATGTAAAATAGCGCGACGTAAGTTAGCAAGTGTTGTACGTCTTAGGTGAAGAGCAAACATCGGAACACCCGCAGGCCAACAGCCTTTGGCAAATATTTGACTTTCCATTATTGACACCATACCTCGATTAAACGCCGTGTACGTGGCCTGGGCGGACGTGATAATACCTCCTATATAGTTTAAGTGCTTCAATGAAATATTGGATGTTGTATATAGATCACCCGTGACTCCGCTCACGTGGATTTTATACCAGCTATCTATAATGCAAATATTTTTTTTACATATAAATATAAAAAAGAAAAAATATTATAATAAAAAATCATTTTCTAAAATATAGTCCATTTTTCCACCAGAACGAACTATGCGGAATCAAATCTGGTCATCTAGATGTCCGACACGAATTAGATCAATCCCTTTAAGAACCAATAATTAATCTATTATGATGATACTGTGCATTTTTTATTAAAATATTACGAGCACACATCTTAAACATCCAGCACAATAAGAGACAGCATGCTGAAACATTTAACGAGGAAAACATTTAATAAATTCGATGTTAATTCGTTTCTATTCGTGCAAAGCGATCGATTATTGTCACGTGCACGTGAACCACAAACGAGTCCTCGGAGAGGCAGTTAAAAACTATCCGAAACATTTAGCAAACTCCAGCATCGCAGCTCCCGTGTAACCGCACGACGTAAAAATGCGCTTACTTATACGTATGCATGTAAGTAACTTGCGACTTTATATTTGTGTTTAATTTTTATAGCGTATTTACGAATGCTATTATTATCCTATATATTACGTTTAGTAAGAAAGGTGTAACGGTAGAATAGCTGACCATTTACCAGGTGGGAAGACTGTCTCCTTGCAGGTCCAGGATGAATGCCAGCAGGAGAACGATGGTCCGGGCTTTTATTGAAAGTGGCCTATATCAAGCAGTTGACCGATAAAGGCTAAATATGATGATGATGACAGTAGCGTATTGTTTGTATAACGGCTATAACCTTGTTGAAATGGCTGTCTTCACATGTACAGAAGGGCAGATGGTTTGCAGACTTAATTTAGATGGGATGTTGGGCTTTGTCACTCCATTTAGGATTGGACGCAGGAAAATAATATTGGTGTCAATTAAACAGCTCAAGAGTGGAAGGACAGAGGCTGATGATAATTATGTACTGGCTACGATGACTGATCACATTTCATCCACAAAACTCACTATACATGCAGCAAATCAGGTCCTTATTGGAGTGGGCCGGTTGCTACGGTGGGGACTCGCCGGCCCCACCGCCCGTCGACCGTTATATTTTTAACTCCCAACTTAACGTGTCGAATGTTAATATTTCATTTTTAATTAAAATATTAATTGAGCTTAATTATAACGCAAATGTATGTAAGGACGTCGCGACCCAGTTTTTTGACGTGTGTTGAAAAACCCAAAGCGAACCGCAGAGATTTTATATGTTTTTTAATTAATAGACACATGACCTGTTTGCAGCGTCGGACAGTAAGCCGGCTTCATGTTTTATTCCCTTTATACAAAATATTATTACCAACGTAGCGAGATAAAAATATTTCAGATACGTTCATTCACCTTTTAATAAAAATCAGTAATGACGCAGCCTACTTTTAGGCGGTGAAGTATGCATTTTCCAATTAACTCAACAAAATTCTAACGAAATTGGGCTTCTTAATAATCGACTATCTTAATAATCCAGCTAATTAAACTTTTTTTAAACAATTGTACATTTTGCTAGCTAGCAAGTTTCTAACTGAAGTGTTCAAGCAGCTCGGAAGCTCGGAATAAGTCTGCCAGATCCTTGCAAAGCACTCGAGAAATGGACGCTATTTTTCTGTAGCTTAAGAAGGCAAACGAGCAGTTCACGTTATCAAATACAAGTATGACCATATCTTCAACGCCTCTGTAATGACTGACTTCATCCTACTTATATTCGATATCTAGGAGTCCACTTTGCATGTAATAGTTATCCAGTCAAGGCTACGAATAATCTTGTGAAATATACAAAAATGGTTTTAGCTTCTCTCCGCGATGCTTATGTGCCTTTTCAATTTTTCTATGAGAACTCTTTATTTTCACACGATAAAAGAAAATTGAGGCACTTATCTTGATACTTGACTTGGATCTGCGAAAGTCGTTCAAGAGGACGCATTCGATTTAGCGCTAAATTTAAACGATTGCTCGCGTGAACTTTGAGTTAAGCGAAATGATCAATTTTCTTCGCGCTAATTTAAGCTAATTTTTAATTTGTATTACATCAATATAGACAAAAAGAGCTTATAGCCGAGTCGTTTGTTTTTGTCGACATAAGAGTATACCTAATAATATATACCACCAAGTAAAAGATTATTATGTAAACTTATCTATTACTTACAAGAAATTGAGACCAGTAGAAAAAAGTCTAATTGTACCAATTCAAAGTATTAATTTTCAATTTTGACGGTCCTATTTTTAAATGGAGCATTAAATTATACTGTATGAACTGCTTCAATAAAGCCGTCTAACATTTATCCAAAGAAAACCATTTTACTTTTTTTTAAACAAAAATTAAAATTACATTACAACAGATTTTAATCTATATCTGTACTAAATTTCATCTAAAAATGTTTGGTAGTATTCCCGTGAAAGAACAATAAAAAGCATTTAAATTTTCTCATTTATAATATTAGTAGATCGTAGAAAATAAGAAGCACTGAAATACAACTGACCTTTGGCCTATTACAATGACTATAAACTACTGCACGATTTCCAAGTAGGTATTCGGTGAGCCCTTGAGCTACAAGGTTTTCCCAGCAAGCATAGCGCGTGTTTAATTGGTGCTTAAGTCGTCTTCAAGCCAAACTTTCGACTTGCATAACCAGAGCAGCACCAGACGTGCAGAACATTTGGCACGTTTGGAAACTCCTTAGCTCGTTCCCTTCAGCTACGTGAGACATTAACGACTAATAACGTCTTAGAAATTAATCCGAATTAAAGAGCCTACAAATATAGACTTTCGTGTACTTTAGGCTGACTGATCCTAGACTATATCTTATGTTGGTGTGAAAAAATAGAAAAGTTTCTATTTACACAATATGTTGCGTTCATAAGTTCCCCCGTCCCCCCGTTCTCCCTCCCACCATCCTTTGTAACGCGCCGTAACGTTGTTGTGTAGAAAAAAATGTTACGTAACACACAAATCAGAATATTTTTATAAAATTGAACAAAAAAAGGCCGCATTTGTCAAATTATTTCCAACTTTGGATATTATTTTTTTATTAAAAAATCAATGTTACGTAACACGTTGTTTGT
>LUGF01040697.1:169034-191875 GCA_001625245.1 Calycopis cecrops | reverse complement strand
CCCCCTAATTTCGTTACGTAATACTTGAACGCTCTCAAACATACATCAAACTTTGCGTAGAAGCTCTACGCCAAGTGCTACATGTAGCTACGAGACTACAAATTTCAACTGTGATACATTTTCATATCTTTTCAAGTTCGCTAAGTTAAAGATGATATGTTAATGATTTTATTTATTATTTTCAACAACATTTATTATTATCGTTTCGTTCAAACATTAATTTATTTTATTTTACTTTTTATTTCGAAAACACAACTAACTTTAATCCCGATTCAAAGATACGTATTCAATTTAAGAAATGGTGGAGCTCAGTACTATCTATTAGAATCGATACATTTTCATATCCTTTCAAGTTCGCTAAGTTAAAGATGATATGTTAATGATTTTATTAATTATTATCAACAACATTTATTATTATCGTTTTGTTCAAACATTAATTTATTTTTATTTTACTTTTTATTTCGAAAACACAAATAACTTTAATCCCGATTCAAAGATACGTATTCAATTTAAGAAATGGTGGAACTCAGTACTATCTATTAGAATCAAATTCGTATTTGTAGAGGGCCTCGCTTTGATGACAAATCCCGATTGTCATAGGATAACACCAAGGAGATAAAGGTTGACTTTTAATAAGGGATCTCACAGGAAGGGCGCCTTCGAGAAGGGTTTTTATGATTTTGAGGAAAAACATTCTCTATAATTTCATTGAAACTTTTGAATTTCGCCTTGTATTATTCGGTCCCAATTTCCTGAAATTTGTGTTAGAGAATATTTTAAAATTGTCTTATATATAACCTTGTTTATTACATGTTACTGGCAGTAATAGGTAAATTATAAAATTTACCTCATATGGTTTCTTGGGAAGTTTTCGTGTGGGATCTAGGGATAAACCACCTAGGCCTGGATTTAAAAAGTACCTAACCTATAGATTTTAGTCCCTTAACTTCCCAATATCGAAATTGAAAATGTATTTCACAAAGAATTGAGGAAAGGAATTTCAACTAAATTCATTTCCGAAACTCTCGATGAAGATAATTGAAAACTGCCACTCGCATGGAGATGTTATTACAATACCGTCTTTCAATTTATTTTATAATTTTGTAATAGTGATGTGCTGAAACAGAGAATACCGTTAAGTGACAGCTATGTTACTACGTATAGTATGGTTTGTTAGTCTTATTTAGCCCTTTTAAGGGGAAGGCGGGGAGAACACGTCTTCTCCTTAAAAGGGCTAGTAGATACACACTTAGGCATCACAAGGACGATTGCTCGTTGGTTTATAATATAAAAAAACTTCAAAAGCTGCAGCGGGATACACAAGTCTGATAACAATATTAGCGTAGATTAATAATAAACATAACACTTCGTCGTCGGCCGCATAGTTCCCCGCGACTAACTGTGACAAACTTCTACAGTGCGGTCAAACTGAGCAACTCAGCGCCGTGGGACCAAACAGAATGGACAAGGACGTTGGGGCCTCATTATTTATACTGCGGTTCGTTGGCCGATCTGTCCTCAAACTTTGTGCCATGTACGACGGAACACAATTAAAAAATTAAACTACACTTTATATTTATAACAGTAGTTTGTGAAGAGCGTCCATTATAAAATAAACTTTACTTTTAATTACTTTTTTAATGGGTTTTTTAATGGTGAATCACACCTCGCACCTCTATGACTACTACTCCTGTGTCTTCTTGGCTGGTATTTATATTGACTGCGACTACTGTTTGTGATCCGATCCGATACGATATTCCGATATTCAAATGCTTGAACTGTTGAGAACGGATCCTATTTAATCATAACAAATTAGGGGTACCTACATTCTTAATACATGAGTATTATCATTTAAATTATCGCTTATATTATGGATAATAGTAAACAATTTCATTTGGAATTTGATCGGTTAAACTAATCTAAGCCCAAGTTAAACAACGCCCCATGAGACAATCACCTCAATCGTCTGAGGTATAGACTATAGTATCACTTTATTGTGATACTATAAAAATCCCACTGGGACGTTTCAAATCTCCACAGTGGATTGACGATCAATTCAAATCACTTAATTGTTGTACGTGAGGCAGTAAAGGGCTGGGTAATATTTCTGAAACCCCGAATAATCCATTATACTGGTACCTACACTATAACGGTTTGTACCGATCTAATAAAACACACCAAAAATATTTTTTTTAGAAGCATTAATTGCAGCATGCGTAAGCATGGATCACAGAATCGCGAGTTAAAGTGATATAGTGTCGATAAAGTTATATTGGATACTTCTGTTACTGATTTCAAAAATCTGAAGGTTGGTGGTGCTATAGACTCGTGTCCCGAAATGTACGTACGTCAGATTACCGTCCTACTGAAATATGAGAATGAGGTAATACAGAGAGTGCACTTTGCACATACTAACTGTTCTCTATTATAAGTCCTATGCTGTTGGCTAGTCTCAATAGCCATAGCTGAAATTCGGCTAGGACGACTTTATTTTTAGTTGTATGATCCAAAACTGCTAGCAGTCAATACAGGTAAAAAAACTTAAAATCACGAAGCATAAATATCTTAAAAGTTCCAATAGCCCGGAGAGATGTACGTCCCTTATTTATACGGCGTATCTCCCCCGCGAATCTCAACTATCAGTTAATGAAACTTAAGAGAATGCTCCCCGGGAATCCAATATGGCGTCACAAGTCCTTAGATTTATATTCGTCCCGATACTATCGAGATACGCTCACCACACGTAATTTAACTTCCGTAATGCGGATTTATTTGGGTATCAAAAAGAAATTATAAAAGCGATAGAGGAATGGTTCGGTCACTTCGATCTTTAACAGAGCCGGGTGAAAGCCCAGCTCTGTTAAAGATCGTCAAGTTCAAGATCGATCAAGATCAAGGATATCGAAATTCTACATTTACGTACTTATCACATAAACAATAAACATGTGCTGTGTAGTGTAGATTTTTTGCGGCTGCTATAGTCAATCTGTCAATCAATTTTATTTCCTTATAGAATTTTACCTTCTAGTTTTACAGTTATTGCATATTATTTTTACACACATATACATGAATAATATACCTATAGTTCACTTATAATAAATAGCAATACAACTTAAATGTGTTTCCTGCAGGAACCTGTAGATGTATCATCTAGGTTCTCGACGGCATCAGACAAATCTTATGGGCATACTTTTCCTCGAGGTAACAAATATTTGTTCATATACCTAGTGGGGCACTAAAAACGATCAATTTTAAATCAGACCAAGAATAAATAAGTCGTTACACAATTTGTTTACAAAGTTGTTGATATAAATCGTACTTTACGTGACAAAAGTACCTATGTTTGTTAATACCACGCTGTTTACACGATAAAGATCAACACGTGTTTTAACCGAACCTATCAATTTTATTACAATGTCAAGATATTTTTGTTACTTACTACATGTAATGTTACTTATTAAATGCCTACAAACATCATACAAAAGAAAAAAAAAAGTGGCGGTGCATTTTTAATTTAACACAATATGACACAGTAATGTAGGTATTATTACCAAATTTTTTCAACATCCATATAAATATATGTATTTGCCTGGGCGTTTTTCTACTTCGATATTGCTCTTTTTGAAGCTCATGTGTGACCTATGTGAAGAATTTAAGTGGATTATGAATGGTAGGCGTTCATGATTTCTATTTATATCTAATAGCCATAAAAACATTGGTGATATTCTAAATGAGAGTTATTTTTCCCTTAAAATGCGAAAGCATTAGGTGGTAATTTACGATAGAAATTTTAAATTTAAATTCTAAAACTACGCAAGAAATATGTTTGATATGGCGAACTAACTGTAGTTTCGGTGGGTTAATGGTTCGTATAACCTTGGAGCTTAATAGGGGTGCCATTATTATGGGAAAATGGATCAGGATAATCCTCATCCTCCATTATATCGATTTAAATATCAACATAAGATATTGAGGCTGAATACACACACTATAAATTGTGACAAAGACTTCAAATTTAAAGGGTTAACTCTAATTACAAAACTTGTTATAGGTGTGGAAAGAAACGTATTTGCAAAACTCGCACACAAAGGAATTTAAATTAGGTCATGACTAAAAATGTGACGAATTAATTAATATATTGGGCTATCATGACATCGGGCGCTAGATATTTGAAAAGCAAATACTTGTAGAAAAACTTATTCGTTTATTCGATTACTTTGAAAATAAACTATTTTGTATAGTTAATCAAGGTTTACGTATAGTCTTCTAAACGCTCCTATGAAGCAAAGTGGTACAAAGATGCCGCTAGTTAGTTATATTATACATATATTATATTATAAAATCTTAAAATACTAAACCCTCAATATAATGGCACAACATGAACGCATTTATAGTTCAGCAGCAAATTGAATAGGTTCCTCGTTTATGAGACGTCCTTGATTCTGAGATCGTATGGGCTCCCGAAGCTATAAGTAAGACGTCATTGCGATTTTCACGTACTCTTGGCGCGGATTCAGCGGAAAACCAAGTTGGAAGTCGGTTTTAAAAGTTCGTAAGTTATAGCCGAGACGGTAATCGAATGTGTAGTATGGGATTCGATCAATAATCGCCATTGGCACAGATGGGTTTGGCGTGAACTATTTGTCGTTTTGCATGATTTAAGTGGAAAGATCCGAAATCGAACTTTCAAATACTTAGGTCGATTAAATTGATTTGGCGATTGAATTTTAAACTTCAGAGTTTTTACATTTTGGTGATCAAAAGTGGATGTTGATGTTGTGATGATGGTAGTCGAGGAAAGTACTACTTGGTAATAGTTGGATGGTAGAATGAATGTTTCCCTCACAAAAAATGTCGGTAGTTTATTATGCCCAAATTGTATTATTACGGCGTTCATTACTCACACTTCTTTATAACGCAAAATACTCCCAGTGATCAGCCTTTTCATCATAGATTTTTATCAGACTTGACTTTAAATGATAAAAAGGTTCTCTTAATAGACTGCAAACATTTTTCAGTGAGTGAAACATTCAAGGAAAAATTAACGTTAGTAGTAGCAGTAGGTAATACTTAGAAGATATTTCTTCAGAGTAGGACGATGGTAACGACGCCGTCTACATAATGACCAAAACGCACAGACGTCAAAACAGTCTGCGTGTCTTAGCGCAATGCCCGCGTCCAAAGTTTTAAATCTGACCTGCATAAGTATGGTATTTATGTTCATAAAAACTGAGTACCAAAGCACATTTAAGTGTCGTTAAGTGAGTCAATAGCAGATCGCGTGTCGGCAGCGCGCAACACCTCGAACAGTTCTCGCGAAGTTGACATGCAACGAAAGTGAAATAACTCTATTTGCTATTGTGTTGGCAAAAGCGGAACGTTTTCTTTAAAAGAACTTTATCAATTTTTGCGAATGTACGTATTAATAGAGCAACATGCAGGTACTTATTACATACTGCCCTAGTTTTATTATAACAAATGTTACACAGTTTTAATTTCTTCTATTGGTATTAGCCTTTCTCTTACACATACATTTCAGATAATCCCGCTTTACGAAAGTCTTGCTTAGGATCATATAGTAAGGCCTGTTCGCCGAGACCAGCCTTTTCGCTGGAGGGTCCTGTAGCCTGCAGATCCGGGATCCTCTACTTACAGCGGCTGAAGGGACCCGCAGGGGTTTAGTCGGTAGGGGCATACCAAATGCCGATCCCAACACTGTACCCGGTTTCAGAGCCAACCCAGGCTCCCGGGTAGCCTACGTAAATGCATTCCCCTGCGAAAACAAAAAAAAAGGTCCATATAGTAAGTTGATGGATATAAGCCACACATTGTAATTCATCAATAGCTTAACGGCCACTTCAATTAAATTAACAACCAGACGAAAAGATTGCCAAGTACAATCTGAACAAGTGAAGACGCCTTTGTTTTTCGTTTGTCTTTTCTTATTCGACCGTGGTAACGGCGTTTCAAAGTTCACATCGTGATAGAACGTCGTCTCGACATCGCTATTGTGTAGTGTTTATATATAGCCTCTGTTAGTCGAGTCAATTACAAGTACTACTCTACGAACCAGTACTACATAACTATACTGGTCGACCCGCGCCCACCTTGTAGGGCGCAAAAATAAAAAAAAATATTTAATGTAAATTTCTATTATAGTGAAAGATGTGCTAAAATTAGTTCAGTAGTTTTGGAGCCTATTCAATACATACAAAAAATATTTTTTCTTTATTTATTAGTACGAATTAGTATAGACATGTTATTAGTAACTGTTTTTACTATGCTAAGGCTAAGAATATGACTAATGACTTAGGTTCTAAATTAGAACAAAGATTTTAGTTGTTAATTAGAACGAAATTTCCGATTACACGTCATTTAAATTTAACAAGACAGCTATGGTACATACCTGTGAAGTGTGTAAAATAATTATCCAAACAGCCACATCCATCCATCACTCAGTCTGTACTGTAGCTAGATTATTCGCAATCAATCGAACAAAAGAATAAGGGGAAGTTATTTCTCTCCTTCGTCAATTTATCACTAGAATCATTTGTTTTGTCGGCATTGTTTACGTTTTCAGCTGAACAATACTCGGATATGATTAAAGCTTTCTTGAAGTGGGCCTTACTTTTTGTGTGGATCTTAATGGCGCTCCAAAATTGTCACGAGTGAGGTTGTTATTTTTTCCCTTGGGAAGATAAATTATTTTTTTAGATCTCCTTTTCGATACATGTAAGCAGTGGCTTAGTGCTGTGACACAATACATACACATTCATTATTATATTCTACTTATTTTTTGTTATTGAGAGACCACTCAATTTCCAAATGTCAAAGAAAATGAATGAATGATATATTCTTTATTGTGTACAAAACTATATTATACATAATATATAAATATCCACAAAGGCGGCCTTATTACAATGCAGTAGTTTATCCAGGCAAAAGGAAAGTATGTTTGTGATTATTATTTAAGATTTGTAGGTGCTTTCTGTCGTCTATTTTAAACTTAATATCAATTTTCTGCGAGTCATCGTTATTTTACTATGTAGGTATATTATATTTTGGTACCTACTGTCCATAGACAAATGATCATTTTATTGGAATATCCGCGATTCTTTTCATTCTAATTACACATCAACTAAAATACATTTCTGTATACTTGGTAACCAATATATGTATAATGTATTCGGAAAACGTCGAAACTTAAATAATAAAGTTTGCTAAATATTTACCTTTAAACTAAATTTAACCACATAACCTAAACGCCTTATATTTTCAGTTACAACAAAGTTCACAACCCTATAAAGTGGGAGGATTCATTAAGTAATCTTATCAAATTTTGGAGAGCCTCCAAAGTTACAAAAGATATAATTTATTAATCAAATAAGCTTTAAACTTGAAACAGCTAATTTGGATTACAGAGAGTTAAGTTTTTCAACAATTTTATTTTAATTATGTTCAATTAATAGTGTCGATTATACTCCTGGGCAATATTCAGCTAATCATTTTCAATTATACAAGTAAATACAATTTATTAAATCTAACAATCTAAAAGTTTTAACTCTGTATAAGTTTTTGTGTTTATTAAAAGTTTGTAATTACAAAATGAAACTGCTATTCTGTTAAGAATTTCTTTGATTATTCCATTATAATTACGTTTTGCTTACATTTATTTGTTTCGTTCATTATTTAAGTAAGATTAATCGAAATTATTATTTTACATAGGTTTCGTGTAGCATCATGAACACACATCACGTACCTACGTTTTTACAAAAATTGTCACAGCATTCCTTTTGTTTCTGTTGCCATTTATAACAGTCCCTTTTTTATACATCGTCACAAGTTTCGGCGACATTGTTATCATTATTTTGAAATATCGCACCTCTAGGATATTACATTTTTAAATCTCTATAAATGTCCCGTGCAACATTCAACAATAGTCCTAAAACATCACATTTGCATTCACCGATTTGAATATTAATATCTTCCCAAGCGGTGTCTTATAATTGTAATGCCATGCGATATCGTCCCCTGCACAACAGCAGTAGAGTTGAATATGACAAGAGTCAAACGGGGGCGCTCCGGCAGTTGGTTCTTTTTGCTATCGCAACACCGGTAACGACTTCCCTCACAAACGCGCATTGAAAATGCAACGATTTCGAAACACGTGCGAATAACCCCGACACTGTCGCTTAGACACTCGTCCTTTGTTACCCGCTGAACGTCCCCGATTGTTCCAATACAAACGGAAATATTGCTGAAGGGTGAAAAATGAATATTTTTCCAGCCGAACATTTCCGTATTAAGTGTGAGAATTTGTTTGCCCGTAACATTGCAAAAAAGTTGCGAGGTCCATCATTTCTAACAAATTGAAGCGGATTTTCAAAGCTTCGTAAACTCGCATAAAACGGGGAATGTCCGCTGACAGTTCGCCGCTTGTGAAAAATTACTGCACTGAATGGGTGCGGCTAAGCGACGCTTTTAGCCCAGTTTTAGAGCGAAGTCACGGCACGACCTGGCGATTTCCTCAGATCGCCGCTCAATTTACCGTAACGCAACTGCCAGAACTTGGCTCGTGCCCGGCCTTATACGTGGCTAATAGACGACTGCCCGAAAACGTTCCTTAGTTTAAACAAGAAAGACAAAAATACTAACAATCCCGCATTTCCATACTCCAAGGAAGGTAATTGTCCGGATTGGGCACTTTAATCGAAGTGGTTTTATTGTGCGGGCGGAGAATAGGAGCAGGCAATTTGGTGGTGTGACCACAAGAGCGCATGTTTATTAGAGACATGAACCTCGCCTCGCCCTCGATTTGCATAACGGTCCCGCTCGTAATTAGAAACCATCTCGGCCGTTCCTCCTTTGAGCCGTCATGTCTGCAACGGCTGACATCAAATGCCTTGTATTTATTCGCTCCGAGAATAAGCCATATAATCAGTACTAGTGCTAAACTTGACGCCGTCTTAGCTCTTGTCCTGCTATATTAGACTTAATGCCGAAAAGCTTTGACACTAGCTTTATACGTGTTGTATTTCAAAAGTGGTAATGCGCCGAGAAGCTACATAGCTCTCTGCATTTACCTAATTAAGTTAGTGTGCCCGTTTCGTTTGTGACTTAAAAGACATATGACAAGTATTTCACTTTAAAAATTGCGCTCCCATTTTAAATCATTTTCGAATATATGACGTTGAAGCTTGACATACGTACATGCTACGAGTACATCGACAGTGAATATTCATTCTCGAAGTAGAAATCGCAATTTATTTTTTCACACAATTAATTTTTCGCTGTTAAATGAAATTGATGGAATAAAAGTTAAAAAAAGAATGTATATTTGTTTTGAATAAAGATATCTATAAAAACATTGCATTATGTTCACTGAACCAATTATTTTAGCTCGCTGTACTAGAAATAAAATATATAAAACCAAGAATTAACAAATAATATTACTTTAACGAACAGAATTCGTAGTAAATTACATTTCACAAATACCTACGAAGTCTAATGTAATTTCAACTATAAACTATTCATTTCCGAGGAAAACAATTTGGCAGACGGAGTGACAGATAGATAATTACTTTGTCGAAACAAGTGCTCTCTTCTATCAGCTAATATCGGCAACAAAGACACACAGAGTCAGTCGGTCGCTCCACCAACATACACGTATGTGAGTGTGACAGACCAACAGACCCGGGTGGAGGTGACGTACATGCAGCTCGCTCAAGGCGATGCGTAGACTGGCACCTAGTTAATAGCGTCGCGCAGCCGCCGGCTACGAAGTACATTGTTTTAATTACAAGTTCAGCACGTATCGGTCCGCTTTTCCTGCCCTTCATCTGTATTTGCGCATGCATTTGTACGCTGTAGGTAACTTCATATGACATATACCTTTTCTAATGCTACGAGTAGTTAACTATACATGTTTATAACTGAGCTGTTAGGTATCTAATTTAAAATGTGGTTCTAACATTGGCTTCACTCTAACATCTAAAAGTCATGACCTTATATATTTATAAGTAGGTACTATACTTAAATACAAAGTCTTTTGTATTAACGGGCTTTGGCCCACCATTCGTTCCCACTGTTGCTACTCCTGTGTCGCCAGGATCGACAGCGGCAACCACACTTGACCCTTTGATATGATCGCAGGGAGCCCGAGGGAAAAGCTAAATACATAGTATACTTAACATAAATAATTGTTGCCGCAAAAAGAAAGGTAAAAAGATAAAGATCAATAAAACTATTTAGACTCCTTTAATTTTTAGTAACGAGGTTACAATAAATTAAATCCATGGAGGAGGGAGGAGAAAGACAGGCAACACATTTCTTTAACCTCTATGCTGTTGTCTTTGGGCGTGGATATTGTCGGCATGAAAAATAATCGACAAGTCCAATTGATAATATTTGAAAGAAATAACGTCATTCCCTTAAAGCATATAAAATGTTCAATAGAAACGAAACTTTGATATCACGGTGCTGTTGTTTCTCGTCGTGTCCGGCGTGAAACGATAATGTTGTGTTAATAAATCAGCAGTAATAACCAGAGCAGTGGAGGCAGAGCAGGTACCTCATTAACGGGGCGTGTACACGCGGCTCTAGGATAATGACGCTAAACCGATATCCTTATTTACTGCAAATTGCGTCGGCTCTCGCATCTACAGATACGACGAACACGCTCCACTCCACACTTATATTATCAATTCCGTTTACGGACAAAATAGAATGTGCGAAATTGTTTTTTATTTTACTTCTTTTTTATATAGTGTTTGGAGGCAAACGAGACATCAGAGCCATTTTCATGACCATCGACGCCTATAGAAATCCGCATAGAGCTTAAACAGATAAGGTTATATAGACACAAAAGGCACAGCTGTCACTTTACGCCGGTATCGTGTAAGCGAGAGGTACCTCCCCGATAGTGCCGGACCAATTCAGCTGCATGGATGCAGCGTGAGACCACCTCTTACTAAACTTCCGTTGAACTATTTAAAATCTATAATAATATTTTTATTATATATTTCTGTTATCGTCTGAATTATCGAAATATTTACGATATAAATGTATGTAATACTACAGCTAAATGTAGGGTTAATAACAATTGATGGTTGCTGGTAATTCTTTGTTTTAGGACTTAACGGTATGCAAGTTTAGGCTCCGGCGGCTTTCCTTATTGAAACTAGATATCTGTGTCATCACAATGTTACTGAGCTTAGTATAGTCCTATACAAAAACCAGCTCCAAATTATTTTTATTATAATAAGTACTATGAGATATATTTCTTTGTTCGCAGGATACTTCGAGGCACTCCAATCACAGAATGGGCTTCAGAATATCCACGGTAAGAATTTAAGACTCCGTTTTTGCATTGCACAAACGCATTTGTATAAATAAATAAAAATTTGTCAACAACGAAAGACAATCAATAAACTGCCCTCTTTGAAAAGCTTTTGTGGCTGTCATTTGAGTGTGGCGCTCTGAGTTGTAATTGCCTCTTTCAAAATTGTAAAAAAGTGATCCCTTGCTCGTATCGGAGCCGATTGCGCACCAAGCGGTCACTTGTAACTTTTCGCCGCCTTTTTGCTCTAATTGCGCTTCTATGGGACGTAACGAACTTTACGAATGCCATTGTTTTTTAAGCTCCACAGTCTATATTGAAAAGTTTGTGGCGATTTATTTTTTTGCTCCCCCGTTCGCGGAAAGGGCTTAATCCATGAACCGAATTCGTGTTTATAACTGTAATTGAATTGTTCGATGGATCCTTTTGTACTTCCTTTTTTACTGAGATGTTTATTTATTTTACGTATAACAATTTATAACATTCCATCAGATCATCCGGTCTTTTAATGTCAGGACGAGTCAATTTGTAAAACTTGTTATATTTATCTGATATGGAAAAAATTCATACGTTAATTTTCATAACTATGGCGAAAAGATGTCAAATAGGATAAAAATAAAGACTTCGTGTCTGTCTTATCTCTCCTGTCTCATCTTCGTTTTTTGACTACGATCTTAATCTAAGAATGCGTCAAAGAATGCACCAACGGTCCTTACAATGTGGCTTTTTATTGAATAATTTACCGCGACAGAGTTTAATTTCCCAGAAGTCGTAGATGTTAGATGATGCATGTACAGCAATAGCGTTGTCAAAGTAAAGGATACCTCTATAGTATATTAGAAAATAAAATATCGTTCTTTATTAGCACAATATTACAAAACTCACAACATACATAATACTATAGCAGATACAAAGTATTTGCAAATACACACGAGTGCTCCATATAGGTCAAGCCAGCCCTTCTGCTCTACCCTACATTCTCGTCATGCACTCATCAGTAAGCCGAGTTCATTCACATGAGCTATTTCAAATCAACCGAATGAACCACCATAATTAGTCATTCCTTAGTCAACGTAAACATATCACATAAACATGCACTAAAAAAGCGAGTGCATTTAATTAGTACATTCACATATTCCACGTTGCCCTCTAAAGTACAGTTCAAAGGTAACTTTCAAATGTCAACCACAGCATCAGTCAAAGTTGTCCCGTTTTACCGTGGTAATTAAAATTTACACCCTCCCACGTTTAACTACAGGAAAACTAATTGAAAACGGACTTGCATTCCGAGATCGCAAACAGCAAAATAAAAGTGCACGAAGTAGAACCGACAGGGGCAGAAATATTGAGCGCTGCGAAACAACTCATTACTCATAATTAGCCCGCGTGAACTTAATTTGTTTGAGGTGGCCGGCTACTCGGTAGCGGCCGGTAGCTCGGCACTCCTTCATTATCGGTCATGTCGAGTAAGGGATTCGTTTAAACTTGCAATTTGTTTTTGTTATTGTGTCTACGATTTGAGTTACACAATTCATCTTTGTAGAAATGATTTAGAATATAAAATAACAAGTGATGGCTACGTGTATGTTCTTTATTTGCGGCTTCGGTGGCCGTCTCTATACATGATTATGACTGAGTGCACTTTTTTTCCCCGATGGTCAGCAGTCCCACACAACCTACAATCAAAGAAAAATCAGGTGCTGAACGAAATGACTAACATAGTCCAAACAGCAAATAGAAATTGAACAATCCCCATAATAATTTTTGGTCAGACCCGGACTCGTATACTTATGACCTGTGGCATATTGCCACTAGAGCACGTGGCAGGCGTAATTTTGTTAAAGCCTTGTATAACAGGGGCGAAATTATGCGAACAGCAGAAAAGGAACGTCTTTGTAATAACACAAATACAAGGACTTAACACAAATGAAGGTTAATCGAACACGCCCACCGAGAGTCGATCGGATCCGAACATAGCGAAGCGTTAATAGGAACGTAATGTGACAGCTAATTTCCTGAAAGAAACGCCCAACCTTCAAGATTTTATTGTCCGTATCAATAGTCTTGTCACGAAGCCAGCTGCTTCTCCCTAAAACCCCACAGGGGCGCACTCATCACGCCTGCAAACTTGCGAATTAAAACGTGATTAGATTTTTAGCAAATGAATTCAAATTGTTGCAATTGCGGTTTAAATTTTAATTCCTTGTCGAGAGAAAAGTTCTATCGAATAAGTTTGTGTTAATCGATCTAGTATTGCAGTTGAGTTTTAATCTTTGCATAATATAAAACAAAGTCGCTTTCCACCGTCTGTGTGTCTGCATGCTTAGATCTTTAAAATTACGCAACAGATTTTGATGAAGTTTTTTTAATAGATAGAGTGATTCATGAAGAAGGTTTTTATGTATAAATAACTCCGAAGTCCGAAATACACGCGGGCGAAGCTGCGGGCAAAAGCTAGTTTATAATAAACTCTGATCCTCAGCTTTTATGCAAACCTCTTATTATCTATAAAATTATCTAGAAAAGTTGGTTTTTCTACGACAAGTTGGTATATTGCAGCAAAATCGTTCCGGCACACTTGCTCACATAATAAAGCCTAAAGTAATGAGTATAATGTCATATTTCGTACTATTCCTAAAATCGAGGACAAACACATTAGCATACATACCTACATGTATCCACTACTATATTAACAGCTATGTTGGCCGTATATTGATATACACATTAATGTAGAAGCAATATAGGAATCTTAGTAATTCTTGTTTCCTATTAACAGGAACTATACGAAATAATTGGCCTTAGTATGGAAGGTACCGCAAAAGCACTTCATGAGCTTAGAGATACGAGAAGGCGGTCAAGAACTCGACCGATTCTCTCAGATTGAATCTGTGTGAATGTTATACAGCTGATAGTGGGGTCGTTAAAATATACTTGCAATTTGTGTCATACAAATACTGTATTATAGGTTGATACAAAATGTAATATTTATTTCTCAACAATTATTGCAAAGAAATAGGCATATATTCTGGAGAGGATTATTTCCTTAGGTTTTCCTTTAATTATATTTACTCAATCTCAAATATAGTAGAAACTGGTATTAAGATGGCACAGTTAACCTTAATCGAAGTTCTTTTTTGTATTTGAAACTATTAGTTAAAATGAAAGAGTGGAATATGTCTTCCCTAACTTTGGGTGGTGTTTTAAATAACAGAGCTATTTTAAGTGGAAAATTGATTTAAATAAACTGGTATAATATAATCTATTCAGGTCTTTATTATGTGAAAATTGAGAAATCAAGTGTTAGTGAAAGTTAACTTTTATTGTTTTCTAACCTCCTAACATTAGATAATTTCGAAATTTACTCTCCAATAGCATCGTTACATTCCAAATGAAGCAATTCTTTAAACAAGCTCGCACCAAATGATTTATGTTTTAACATCAAGTGAAATCTTGCACCATTAATTCAACACGAAACGTATTTAACCTCGTTAAACAAAAACCATCGCCGTAGACGTTCGCTAATCCGACAACCGCTTAACTTAATTTGGACTCGCTCATCAATAACCGTCTTGACATTAAAACCATAATTCTTCGTTTGTGCGGAAACTGAATCGCACAATCGTAAGTAATTTCTTAACCAAAACGGAACGGTCCGTAGCAACAGTACGTCATTTATTGCTGGTACACTACGCACATAAAGAATCATATTCTGAACACTCCAGCAATAGATAGGGCGTGTAAAACTCTGCACGTATATAAGAGTTCTCGATTGGAACAGTAGATCAAATTCCGAGCCATTTATTCGCAAATCGAGTTATTGCACCTCTCGCTCGCTTTACACAGGTCATTTGCGGGAATTGCAAATATCTAAATGTGAGATAAAAAGATTTATGTCCCTCTTTAAATGTTACTCACGTCTTGTATAAGGGACTGGCTGTATTTAAAGCGCCGTGGCCTGTCAGCAAACCCAACGTGGGACGGTGGGACTATCAAAATGTATGAAGTAAAAGGTCTTTATAGATCTGGCCCGTCACTCACGTGTACTACGAGATAACGGCAAGGAAATCTCACTAGTTTGTATTTAGCATAATCTAACTAACCAAGCGCTGAAATGTTGTGTCAACTGCATCAACTGTTTTCACCTTAAATTAGCCTTTGGCTTTTGTCTATCTACATAAATCATTTGCATATTAAAAATAAGTATAATAATTTCGGATGCTGTTCAAATATAACAAAGCGCGAGCATTTAAACTGCGGCGGGTAGCTGTGTGTTTTGTCGCTTCCACTTTACGACAGGCTTTCAACATTCATGTTATATTAAAAGAGATACGAACGTAATCCACAGAATAGCGAAAAATATTGCATCGTAAAATTTGAAGTTCTCCATATGTACAGAGCGCATCGTTATTTTATGTCACATTTAAACTTTTGTCCCATTAAAGCGTTTGTTTGCTGGAAATTCACAAAAGTAAATCGAGTTATACGTGGAAAGCCGTGAGTCCGTACGCTGTTAAGCGTTTATTTCGCTACGTACAGTGAGTCAAACGAGTACACTGTGCGGAAGAATAAGCCTTGCAAAGGTACGAGTTAACGGTTGTGATGTTATTTGCAGGTCGCCCACCGTACAGTTTGCGCATAACGCAAATTAAATAAAGTGCTCCGACTATGAATAATAACGTGGCCGGTCTCTGAACGTGTTACTGCGAACGACAATTTGAATTTATATCCGCCAATGTTTTTGTGGTTTTCATTAGCCATTTTAGACCCAACTTTTAACAACTAATCTCAGTTCTAATTTGTAACTTATCACAAATAAGTTAGTGAAAACAGTAGGAACTCAGTGCAACTCTTGTTACGCTAGTTATCATTACCACGCATTACCCTATAACATAGAACTTTGTTCTCTCAAAATCAGCACAACAGTTTAAAGCATTTACAGCAGTTCAGTTCAATTGCGTCCACTGGACTGCATCAACCCATTTCCCCACGTGTTCCTTTATGTTATTAAAACTCGTCACCCGAAGGTGGGGCGCTCTGTAGTGTCGTGAGTTCAGCTTGTTAAATCGCCTCTTGTACGCACGCGAAGTTTACGTGACGCATTAATTGGGGGCGGGGCTAGATAAAATACGGCTCCCTCTTTATTATAACGAGTGGTTACTTCTTTGTTATTAGCTTAGGGTTAATGTAAATTATGAGTGGCGTAGTTCGGCTGTGGCCGTTTATACGATGATTATGAATTCATTAGATTTTTGTGGGGTTTTAGCTGCTCATAAATCTTTATTACGTGTTTTTTTTTTTCACTTTTTCGGTAATGATAAAATCATAATTTATAACAAAAGTGAAAAAAATTGAAGCAAATAACATTTTTAGTAACGCGGTAACTTGTTAATATTTAGCAAATGTTATCTTAAAAATTAATAACTATAAAAAATAACAAAAGCCAAGAGTAAGAAGAGTAACTTTATTTCTATACTATCCGTACGATTTCAACACGATACTTCGGTTTATTTTATGAAAAATGTTATTATGCTTATCACACGATACAAGTAGAAAATATAAAATATATTTTCCATTTTTACAAATGCAAATACCTACATTTTTTTTAATTCACCCCAAGTTTAACAGATTAAAGAAATAAGCATTTTGAGAATATACACATTGTATTATGAGTTTGTGTGCTTCGTACTTGGACAAAATTTCTGCTTAGTTCACTTTAGATATTCCTGTATTTATATCCTACCGATTTTCGAATCGCGAAATTTTGTATCTGTTTGTTATTGCATGCAAAAAGCTTTGGCACGAATAAATGAAATTCGTCAGATACAGGTTACATCTGGAATAATAAAATACTATTTATTCAGATAAACATGTACCTATGTATTCCCTAGGAATTAGTCTAAGCGAGTAAAACCGCACAGCTAGTATTTTATATTTATAAATGGCCACGATGGTTAAAATAAATTTGTAAATATTTCTGAAACAAAAACCCAACACTACAATCGCATTGTAGCGACACTGTTTTTGATTTCATAATGAAAATGGCCGATTATAATTAGCCCCTGTGTATATTTGTAAAGCGTAACGTCGCTTTCTCACGCGACTGTATTTTTAATATCGCTCCAAAGTACAGTGAAGTGGAAAATACATTTCCAGCACGCGTCGGTCCGACCAAACTCGGAATTGTTTTATGTTCTGTTGACAATTATATCATTATACTTTAAATTGCTTGAATTTACGGAGGCGTTCTGAAATTTCTTATTAATTTAAATATTCAAGTTCTTTTGCGTGCTAATCGCTTATACTATAAATCCTTCTAGTCGCCTCCTAGTGCTTTATGTTTCTACTTAAAATAATATAATGAATTGTTAATTATTTTTTAGGTAAATTTGTTGGTTTTTATTAGGTATTGATTGTGATATTGGCATCAATTATACAATCCATCAATGAAGTTAATTATATTATTTTTGTATAGCATATAAACAATCGCTTTTTAGTGAGTACTGTATATATATGTATGTATATATGGTTTCAGCGCGAAAAACTAGTAGTTTAACGACATGACGTATTTAAATTTAAAATCTAATCCGTAATACGTTACGATTTGTCTCTACCATTCCTTATTTGGAAGGTCCTGGTACGACGAAGTACAGAGATACAAACACATGTCAATATAGCTTACAAATTAGTTTAAATGAAACTATACTTAAAGCCGTAAACAATATAGTATTTACAGATTTATTTTCAATGTCTGTCTGCGATTGATCTTCCGATTGATGGCCATAAAGACAAATCCTATCATATGTGAGGCCCTTAACGCGTCACTTTCACGTGCCAACCATTCATCATCACCTGTCGGCCATTTAATTATTCCTCATAAGTGTTTTGACCTCCTTAGTTATTATGTAATAAAACCTTTTGGTCATTAATAACTATTAGCATAAAACGTTCTTCATAATTTGATTACTTTTTAACCAACTTCAAAGGCAGTAAATTCAATGATAGGCATTTTTACGGCATTACTATTTTAGAATTGGATTTTGAAATCGAACAGTTTCACTTATTAATTAAAGCTATAAAATATGCATGCACTAAAAGTTTAATAAATTATACATAAAAAGTAGTGCGGTATATTCTATTAAAAAGAGTAAAAACAAATATACTTTTAAATAAAAATTTATCTGCCTACACTACTAAAAATAATATATTTATGTAGTATAGATCGTATTACACCAAAAAAGGTACCTATATCGAGAAATTGTATAACAGAAATACTTATAAATAGCCAAACTTTTTCTATTTACGTTTAGAAATTTCATTATACAACCGAAAAAATAAACATCCACAAAAAGGGAAAGTACGCAAAACAAAACCAATTACGTTATATCAATTTATTTATTTGCCTTGATCTTTAGTGACGGGGTCTGTGGCGCTGTGCCTGTGTACATGGAGAATGGAGTATGGAGTGCAGGATACACGTCTCGTTTGTCAAAAACATTGTCTCTTCGCTAACTTGTGGAAACGTTATGCAAAGCGAAATGAAACTAGCGTTTGTATTGAGAACAAACGATAGTCTATTTCCATTGTCGGCTTACTTGTGCCGTGCAAACGTCGACGTCCGTCTATTCTCTGGCTCTAGTTCTACAATGGTGGCGCTTTACCGATGTGCCACGGTGCCGCATATTTGGGACAACGTTTACCTATTAATACGAGACATTTACGGTACCTTTGTAATTGTCCTTGTCAGATAAACCTAACCCGACTAAATATCCGTGATTGCTCATTCAATACTTTAAAGAGACATTGCTATGGTGCACTCTAGCCGAACGGGACTTAGTACCTACTACAGAAGAAAAGGAAACTCTTCGCTGCAAAGTCAAAGCTATCTCGTTTCTGTGATTCGTGATCAGCTCCTCCCCCGTAGGTGATAAGCGTGATAATATGTAGCCTATATGCTGACCCGATCTGGCTGGTTGGAGGAAGGAGAAAAAGAGGTCCATATGTCTGCATATCAATTGTACGGACACATAAATGTCGGTAGTTAAAGTGTTTGTTTCCCAAAAAAGAAACTCTACTTCTTCATGATTCGACAGAAAACAGAAACTGTCAAATTAAATTAACTTTATTGATTAAATGCTACAGAATTAAGGAGAATATAAAGACGAATGAAAACACAAATTCATAAAACAATCCTTTTAATTCCATTCTGACATTTACTTACGTGGCATGAACCGTGCATTCCGACTAATTTTATTGTCGTTCTGTCTGCGGTGCAGATAACCAGATTAAACATGTCCTTACCTTTTAACTGGCGTCCAATTACGCCGTAATGTACACCCTTTGATATTTCAATTCGTTTTTAAAGCTGAAGGGTTTATTCGATTACACGACCGCAACGCGAGTTCCGAACATTAAAATAGACTGCGCTGTCTGCGCCGGCCGGAAACGACCGATGCATTTGCCCGCGAATTTAGCGAAGTTATTTGCTTTGGGGAGCGCAGCCGGGAGCGAGCCTGCGTATTGTTCTCGGCCGCGTTCTACGGAACTGCTTCCGTCTCGCAAAGATGCCCGTATTAATTGCGTCCACATACACATATATGCCATTGTAACATTCATTTGCTTATTATTAACATTTAAAGCAGGGCCACATAAATTGTGCATTTCTTTTTATGATATAGGGGGCCGAACGAGCAGTCGGAGCTATTTTCGTGTCCACCGACGTCCATAGACATCCGCATAGCGGCTATACAGATTGACAGGGTAAAATTTACTGTAACTGTGATACGAAAAAAACAGTTAAATATCTAATTACATGCATACAATCGACATGCTGATATTGTTAGTGAAACCTATACATATTGGTTTAACACACCTGGACATGGCTAACCGTAAAACATGATGATAGCCTCAGACAATAATGAGATATAATAGAGAACAAAAATGAACAATCAACTAGGCCATTAATAAACTTGTACCAGAAAACTTGATCTTTAAGGTAAATACTATATTCTTAATAATTTGCCGAATACTTGTGAATAACCTACTATAAGTGACCTTTTGAAGCATAAACACATAAAGTGTAAAAAGAAATATGTTTGCGGTGTGAAAAGGTTTCTTCAAAGCTTTAATCTTGTTGGGCATTGACTAAGTAATAGGCTTCCATACATTTACTGTAATGCCCTCTTCTCTGGTTCTTACTACATTATATGGACCTTTATTCAAAATATTTGCCTTTTTACAGCCTTGGAGTTTCAGGATTAAGTGACAACATTTTGTTGTGATGTTATATTTTAGTTTCGTTTCTTTGTCTCCGTATTTTTGAAACAATCACAATAAATATTATTATTATGTTTCAATTTTTAAACATCGATAACTACAACTTGTAATCAAATTTAAGAAAATAAAGAATTGATAGAAGAAGTTGATAGTTTGCAAGTTTTTGGCTATAAATACGAATGTAAGAAACTTAAAAGTTACAAAAACATGTGTTCACTTATAAAAGAGAATAAATGCAATCAAGATGCAATATTATTCACCGAAAACTAGTTCACAAGCAACACTCAATTACTGTTATACAGTCGTACTAGAAAGCTGAAAATTTGCTAAACTTTACATCCAAACTTTAATTTAACCGAACAGACCTCAGCGACCGAGCCATCGTCCGTGGTACAGATGGCATTACATTGATAAACTTCGTACCTGATAAATATAACTGTGCGATACAGAAATGGAACTGCAAGGAGCACAAATGGAACACAAATATCCCGAAACAGCGATTATTCTAGCCATGCATTTATTATAAACCTGCTGAGCTCGTCCGTTGTATGTGTTTTAGCAAATATTTCATATTTGGATAGCAATTGCACAGAGTCCTCTGTAAAGTAAAACCACGGAACAGTCCAAAAAATAAACCGAAATTTGTTTTAATTAGATATTTGTTTTAGCTTGATAAACATATTATCTATGCTCACATTCATGTGAATCTGACATGCAACTTCTAATGCCGCTAATTATATTTTTTTTTTTTTTTTATGGGATAAGGGGGCAAACGAGCAGTTGGAGCCATTTTCATGACTACCGACGCCCATAGACATCTGCATAGAGACATACAGATGCGCTGCCCCCCTTTCTCCTCCCACCTCCATGGGCCACCGGCTACTTACACACCGCACGAAACGCGACAGCACAGCTGTCACTTCACGCCGGTCTCATGTAAGCGAGAGGTACCTCCCCGGTCGTGCCGGCCCAATTCGGCTGCATGCAAGCATGCAGCGTGGCACTACCTCTTATTAATATTATATATTTATAGTTATATTAATAGTTATGATATAAAAAGAAAAATCTACAACGCGCGACTGAACTGTTGCGGATAAGTTGAGAGATGGGATGAAATTCAACGATTTATTATAGTGCTCGTTATCGAGACGAGGCACGAGAATTATTTAAATCAATACCAATTACACTGCGATATATTATTACGGTTAGCCAGGTCCTGGTGTGTTAAACCAATATATGTGTAGGTTTCACTAACAATATCAGCATGTCGATTGTATGCATGTTATTAGACATTTAAATGATTTTTTTCGTAACACAGTTACAGTAAACTTTACCCTGCCAACTGCTGAGGCAATAGCCGTTGTTTCTTTTTAATTGTCTATCATTTCCCCTCTAATCGCGTGATAGATCGCCGGACTAGTTTCATATGTCAATACTTCCGAACACATTATTAATGAGCACAATTATTTTAATACGCGTACTTAATCAATACATGTGACGTGGAAGTAAAAAAGGCCTACAAAAGACAAAAATAATAAATGGAATATACACATTGAGTAATTTATCGGGAAAGGCATCGAGACGTTGACTTTTCAATTAAGTCGGCGATCTCGTGCCGACAAGCGTTCGATTAATCAATCGCAGGCTATTCTCCGGCTCTGCTCCTGCCGCCGCCCGCCGTCTGCGGACTGGTCTAGCGTGTAGCGTGTAGCGTGTACGCACCAATTACGTGTACGCCGGCGTTCTTTTCAACTGTCTATTTACATTCTCCCTCTACCTTTGAAGTTTGTTAGAACTATATACACGTCGCACTAGTTAGTAACATTCTATACAGGCATGAGAACGTTTTATCTTATAAAAGATGGAAGTTCTTTTTTTCTAAATGTATTTAGGTTAGGTCTTTTACTTTCAACATATGCATTGGATCGATTCTAAACATTTACCGACGACATTTTAAAATATCCAAATCATTTTGAAAAATTTAACAGAAACTTATCTGCACAAGTTTTGAAAATCGTATCGAAATTACCCGCCCCTTTGCTTGAATTTAGTATTGACAGATGTCAAATAAAAGAAGACATTTTGCTACTTTCCCTGTCGGCTCAATTTCTGTTAAAACTTGAAACTATAATAGACTACAGCGTAATACCAGCGTATAAAGTTCGATGCATGTAAAATCTGCCGAGAAATACGTTCGATCCAGCGCGTATTCTAAATGAACGGTGTAGGT
>LUGF01040697.1:143264-160076 GCA_001625245.1 Calycopis cecrops | reverse complement strand
AAAATATTTCCCTAGCTATAAACGTAAGCTAAAAGAGTACATTTTAGAGAATCAACAAAAACAAGAAAGTTTAGTACACGATGAGAGTATAATTTGAAGCTACAACTTACCATAATACAAATTATACATTGATTAATCGATATACATAGATTCAATCGGTATTGCGCTTGCATGATTGGCCTATTTGTTTAACATTTTCACATACGTGAATTAAAAATTTGTTAATCTTCAAATGAAAAATGTGTACCACGTATTTGTCTTATTGTGTCCTTACTTTTGCCCGGCTTGTTTAAAGTTTAGTATAAGTTTTTTATTTCTTCATCCATTTTAAGTTGTCATGCTTATTATTAATGTTTTACAATAATGTTTCAAAAGTAAGTTTTAAAGTGTTGTTTTTAAGTGTTATTTGTGTGTATTCAAAGAATTAGGATAATCAAGGAAAAACGTATTCTACGCGTTTTCTAATACGATTACTTTTTCTGCCATAATTTACATTATTACATTTGCTTTGTATTCTCTGTCTACGCATTTGCTGAACAAAAGTTTGACATGAGATCTGTACTCCTCCTTCTTATCTATGTTTCAACAGTATCTGTCGTGAGGTTTTGCCAATTCTAAATATGTTATTGTATGTGGTGTATAAAAGTAGTGATCTATTAATGTATATATATTTTTTTTATTATGTCACTTGTAGGTTATATGTTGGTACGACCATGACCTCACCAAACGGCTCAAGCGGAAGACCGGCGCTGACAATTTATGCCAGCAAATGCCGAGTTTGAGACCGATTTACAAGGACGACCAACGTTTTATAATTTGTAAACTCTATAACTTTAAATTGTGTGTCTTAGTAAATAAATGTTTTCTTTCTTTCTTTCTTTCTCATTCGCAAAGTCTTGATCTAGATCTACACACCAAGTAATTTACAATGTAGTTTTCTATTATTTTGCTGTACAAATACTTTATAAACAAAATAGAAAAGCATTTTAGTGAGGATCTTGAGTGTTCGTTTGTCATTACTGGTGGATCATCCATCTCCGTCGCATGCACTTCCCTAACAAATGGACAGTCATCGTGATAAAGTGGTGTCCCATTACAATAAAGTAAGATGGACTAGCATTTTATTGTATACCTAATTACGCAGATTATCTTTACTTTAAATCGAATAATTCATAATCTTTGATTTAAATGAACATTTAATACAATATATACCAATAATATTTAATATATATTTTAAAAAAATCCTATACATAAATAACTTGTCTAGTTTAAAAATAACTAGGTTTCTTAAGTGCTGTGATTTGACCAATACTGATATCTAAACAACCATTCCTTTGCTTACGTTTGTCCGTTTTTTTTAATCGTTGTTTTTCTGTTTTCTAAAATGATTTTATTTTGTAAGCTTCACTGATATATAGACGAATTGATAGGGCAGGATCCTAACTTACGTATGATATAAAAAGTGCATCTTAACATTATTTAACAACACCCTATGCAAGTAATATTAGTACAAAAATAATTATTATTTTCTGTTTTTTATTCTCGTTGTGCTGCCATTTTCGAGATAAAAAGTATTTTCTATTATTCGAGAAATATACATAATATATGGATAAAAGAAAAACGGTCACACAAACAAACCTTAGCCTTTGTAATGAAATTAGATTAGATTTCATTTTGACTATTTAAAAAATAAATAAGATTTTCAAAATGGTAGATTCATTTTCATTGTTCAATTTGTCTTATTACTTTTTCAATTACATATAACAAATTTAAGGACCAATTTCAAGTTGATGTAGGTCCTATTTCCCCGTGAATCCCTAAATAAATGGAAAAAAAATGGAAATCCACACCACACATTCAACGTTCATCAAAATCGGCCGCCTCTATATTTGCATTAACAAATCGATTTAAAACGAGATTGCAACAAAACGAAAGGTATCGCTTCAAACGTTTCGTGTGATTACTTTTCATTTGCAATGGCGGCCTAGCGCTCGCTCAAGATCACTCGACATAATTAACGTCGGAGTTATTTACGTGCCCGCATGTGTCGAGAACGTTATTTGGGACCGATTGACGGTTGCAATCTTAAATTATTCACAAAATCAATAATTGTAAATTAACTCGGCTAGCGTGTTTGCTACAAGCCAAACGTTGAGTGCAAATTGGGTGTGCTAATATGTGAGGTTTCGTCTCTCAAATAAGTTGTGGAGAGTAATTTGTTTAGCGGATAGTAGATATGCGGTAACAATCAATGTCCGATTAATTATATACAGTGAGTACGTTACCTACTTTAGTATTCACAAACCAAAAATAAATATAAGTGAATGTTACGGATCAAATGTTATACATAGCTATGTAGAATGTCACTCTACTACTCAGTACTCCATCATCTCTACTACTCCAATCATTTATTCACTACACCTTTTATTTTATATATATATTAAGCACATTTAGTATTACTACTACTACTACTACTACTACTACTACTACTATTACTATTTCTTGACCAACGGAGAGCACAATATGTTGAGCCATAATAAATAAATAAATTAATATATCGATAACGAAAAACAAAATCGGTTCGTCGGTTACTATATGGGTTCTAAACAATCCTTTGAAGTTCATCCATTCTTACTTAGTAAAACATAATCGCTTTTACAAAGTGTACGCAACCACCTTTAATATATATTGAGTGGGCATATTACATTAAAATTTCGATACACCTAGCTAATAAAAACTAGAATTTCGTATCACTTGAGCTAACAAAATCACGTTCCCGAAATTGCTATGTAAATTATCTTGCAACGGGCTTATCGCTTATCGGTGTGTTGCCAAATTTTTAGTTTTTGCTAAAGCTTATACTGGCGGAAAAAAACAGGTTATTTGTTGTGTAGCTTCGAAAAACAGTTCATATTTTCCTTCTATTTACCGATGCAAACGTTATACAAACGAACCGTTGTAGCTAGTCACGAATGGTATAACATTTGATATAACAGTTGGAGGTGAGCTTCCCTCCGACGAATCTAATTTAATATTTTAGGGTTTTTAATCATTGACATTTTCGTGTCTGCATCACTTAACGGGCGCGCTGTTTGCACGAAATGGAGCCCAGCCCTATTTCATTACAATTTTAAGCTATAGTTATCCGCTTCGTTAAATTTTATTTTCATTAGCTCACACGCCACAATATGCGAATCACAAACAACATTATTTATGTTTTATGAATTGAATGTTTATTGATTTACGTTAAGCGAATTTTTGTTTAACGAACTGGCAACATTAAAATGGCGTAAACATGCCAATATTACGATTGTTTTGCGGTTATGCACTTGCTCAATTATGTACCAATTAATTTAAATATTCATTGCATTTTATTTGTTCTAGTGATTGTATTTATAACTACATATTTTAACTGCGATATCCGTTCTACACATGGACTACTGATATCCGAATAAAATATTATCGAAACCGTTTTTATACGCATACGTAGTAAACTGTCGGATCAGTTTGTCACGTTATAAGTGGTACAGGAATAATTCTGTTACAGATTAAATGTATTACTCTTGTATTGATGTCATAATGGTGTTTTTGAGTTCCTCCTCCATAATATGTATAAAATAAAGTATATTTCTTTTACTTAACAGGAATAGGAGCGATTCGATGCGAAATCATTTTCTAGATTACCCGCTCTTTACTGATTGCAATGTAGGTGTTGACAAAACACTGTTAGAGATTAGACTCATGCGAGAGGGATCGTTAGTTTAGAATTATAAACGAATTCAAACGTTTTATCGGCCTAGCTTTTATCAACACGGAAAATTCCCATTGTCTAAGTTTCTTACCAAAAAGGGAAAGAATTTGGGAGCAAAACCATCGATCAGCGGTGACCGCGTCAACGGATACACCGTCCAACTCCTTAATGTACTTATTCCGTGTGATCGATCACGACCCCGCGACATCTGAATCCATTAAACCTTGAGCTGTCTAATTGATCGCCGCTCGAGTTCAGAAATTGATAAAAGTGTTCACGGCCTATGCAAAAACGAGCGCCACTTCTCGGAGATAATCTGTGGTAATAGATATTATCTGCGCCCCGCCGTTTAAAAACTCCGCAGTGGATTTTCAGCGTTAAAGTTTTATTCATACATTAATAATGTTACTTACAGTTTTGTGTTATAATTTTATTGATACGAACTCTATTTATATATCGCTATAAATGACAGGAATATGTCATCCTTAAACATAACAACTTCATCTGGATAAGTATTAAATAAGAAAATCTTTGTTTGACTGAGTTATACGATATATTGAATCAAAAATGTTCGCTATACTACCTATGTATCTATAAATAGGAACTGATCACAGGCTCATCTTAAAAATATAGTCGCTTGCCTACCTACTTGAAATTGAATGGGTACAATTCATAGGATAGAAGTATTTTTTGAGAGCATTATACATGACAATGAATTATCAACTTCCTTAATAGGTAGAATTATTTTTCATAAAACAAATGACATTTATTTTTCATAAAATAAATGACCAGAAGGTCATTAAGTGCCGAAAACCATATAAGAATTAATACATAAAACAGAAACAGGTAAAATAGTGCCATGTATCGACTCCACGGTTTTGTAATTTGTAGATACATAGTCGTTATCCGGTGCTACTTGGAACTGATGACACTTGTACCGTACCGCGACTGTGAAATATATTCGTAATGAGAGGCGATCGTTCACGCGACTTGTGGATAAGCGTGAGATAAGTAAAGTAAGCCCAAGGGTCAGCGACGCCGGATTTCATTCGCTCGGCTCTTGAACCGTTCACTAACAAGTTATGGGCAATATCTACAGTATTAGTATATCTCTATAAATAATTAAACAATGGTCATATTGTGATCTTAGCAAAATTGTGTATGAGCCCTTATAGGGAGTCTTCACTCACTTCTGAGTTACGGTTATTAAAATTTCAACATTCTTTTATTAATTATGACATGGGTGAAACCGCGGGGTACAGCTAGTACAAATAATAAACATGGGAGTATATTCTAACAACAAAGAAGACGTTTTTTTTTACGACAAATCTAAGCATATTTAACACAATGTTCAGCTATGTTGCATTTTATACAATACATTAATTTTATAGATAACTATCAGTGCCGCGCGGTTTCACCAGGGTTTAATTTCTAAGAAATCCATATAAACTTCAACACCCTATTTCACCCCCCTTAGGGGTTGAATTTCCAAAAATCCTTTCTTAGCGGATCCCTACGTCGTAACATCTACCTGTATGCCAAATTTCAGCTTGATCCGTCCAGTGGTTTGGGCTGTGCGTTAAAAGTAGATGGCTATGTCACGTTTGAGTTTTATATACATATATATAGATGTTTCGATAGATTTCCCATTTAATATTTAGATAAAGAACTTGCTTTAACGACTAACGGAGCATACCTGAGAGATCGTAGGTTCTCAGTTACCTCACACCTGACAGTTGACACCACAGTGGTCTGGCTAGCCACTGTTATCGACACGACTCTACGAGCGTGGAGTAATTACACGTACCACACAAGTCGGCACCGCGCTGCGGCTGTGTAATAAGCTGGGAGATGAGCAGGCTGTCCCTTATCCGTCACTGCGTACATTACGTGCAGGCCGAAAATATGTAACGCCGCGCTCCCGCGCCAGCGTCCGCAGCGTCACGCACGCCGCACGCAACATGCAAATAATGTCCGTCAAGTGCACCGCATTTATACCTCACCTGGATTATCTGCAGCTAAACATGAAATACTCTATTTTTTTATAGTATAAATGGAACAAGAAATCGCAGCCATTTTATGAGGCTATACAGATACGTTGCCCTCCATCCTCCTCCCCCTACATGTCCACCGGCTACATGTTTTCAATGCGTGCATTATAAATAAAATGTAAAATTCAAAACAGTTTAAAAAGCATAATATTACTAGCTGTGCGCCGCGGTTTCACCCGCGTTTTCATTCTTAGAAACTCATCTAAATTCAACACCCTATTTCACCCCCTTAGCGGTTGAATTTCTAAAAATCCTTCACGTCACGTTTGAGTTTTATATATTATACAGATTTAATCAATATATGTATAATAATATATAAAACTATCGCAGTCTTCTTACCTATGTTTTCCAGAACTTCATAAATTACACATTCTCTTATTGCAATTAAAAACTTCATATTAGATATTTTATTTGCCAAATGTCTCGCCTTTAGATCAAGTTACAAGAGGTTTGAATTGTCCTATCACCACAAACTTGTACAAAGTTGGACGCCCTTTTGAGTTACCTTCATTGACTTTTAGTTAATTAATGTCATTCAGGTTGTATTTGTTCTTAATATATTAAATTCCTTAAAAATCAATAACAGCAGCAGCAGTCAATCAATCAACACGAAATATAAATTATGTTACCTAAGTATACGACGACGAAACTTTAAATTATACAACAGTAAAGGGCCAAAAATCTTGAGTTAATTCTCAATATTATGTTATCTCAATATAATGTATGTAACATTTGATGATATATTTAACTGTAGGATAAATTATGAGCTAAAAATATGTAGAATGCACAGTGGTTTTACACAGTAGACGATCCAGATTTAATAGAATAGAATAGGTTAGTAGGTTGTATAACGATAGCAAACAATCGACCATGTCAATCTTAATTACTTGAGTGAAATACAGTAAACGAATAAAGAGATGATAATTATTACGTTAGGATTGTTTAATGAATCGTCCCTAATGATCAAAGTTACTTGTACTTCGGAGACGTGTACGTAGCTCCAAGGGCCCTGTCATATCTGCGAGGGTGTAGTTGAAGCAGGTAGGCATGTAGCGCAGGCCGACATGCCCGTCATGCCCGACATGCCGACCGTCCCACGTCCAAACCTCACATACGTCGGCCGAATTACCCGCACCACCCAAATGATATCCGATAATTACAGAATTAATTTTGAATTAGAACTCCTGACGTGTTTGAATATATTATTGGCGTTATGTGCGGAGTTCAGGACCTGTTAAATGCAGACTACAAGCGTTTTGTACAGGTGTGGCGCTGTGAAATTCGGTTTGTAACAATGTAGGAAAATTCAGGGCTTTTTTATTCCAAAAAAAATTCGGTTTTAATTCTGCGGATATCCTGCGTAAAGTAAGAAATATTACGCAGTCAGTTTTAAAATAAATGCGATGCGTTGGGACGCGATTAAATATATACGATAGCACAAAATGTCAAAACATCCAAAATTTGGTTATATAGATTTTTTTGTTTAGAGTGCAAGATGGGGAAGTTTCTCTAAACAAAGCAAGAAATCTAAACGCGAAAACATCTGCGAGTCGGATAGTATCGCTAGCGTAAAATTATAGTTTGGCTTAATGAACGCTTAATGAACAGAACCTACCTAATTGGAATACGAGAAATGTTGCCTACATTCTGTAGTAAAGAAGTATTGGAAAAGTAAAGAAGTATTTGGCGCCGACTATACCCCAGTCGCGTTCGATTGAAACAATTAGATGGTTAAGACAAAATAATGATCTGATACAACAATCAGACGGTTGCGGGCCGGCGCGGGGCGCAGGCGGCTCCCATATCTTACGGGCGCCCCGCCGCAACACAATGGCCCGTGATTGCGGCTTGCACCTGCATAAATCACGCTCTTTATCGCTTGCCCCAAGTGATGATAAGAAGCGGACCTAGTGTCCAGTCTCAACTCATAAAAACCATTGTTCCTTTGGCGATTCGGGCCTCCTCGAGCTCGCAACCGACGTAGAGTGGTGGCTACGTTGTCGCGCTCCGGTTTGTGAGAGACCTGTAGGCCATTAGTGGGAATCGGCGATCGGCTCCGACTGCTTGTTTGCCCCACTACATAAAAAATAAATATGATGAACACCTTTTTAAATGTTTCCTGCACAAAAATGTTAAATTATAATAAAACAAGCAGTAGTTGGTTATTTTCATTAAAGGCACGTTGATCGCAATAAAGGAAATAATTCCGTAACTAAATTAAAAAACAACAAAATCAAAGTTGCGAGTTCATATCCGCGATTCACTACACATATTTTGACTCTAAAACATAAACATCAAACAATAGCTATAAGACTGTTGCTAATACAAAAAACTAAGATGTTATATTATATTAGTTATATGCCATATCTTACTATTTAGGACGCGACAAATAGCTTCACAAGAAATCTTAGATAAATACGTTACGAAGTTCAGAACTTAGTGGGCCTCTAAGACTCTCGTCCCAGATCTGAAAGCCGCCAAGTACGAATCTACTTTATGTGAATATTCGTATTTGTACTCCATTTATACTCATCAAATATAAATAATTTAGATATTATTTATGTGATTTTATATATATATATATTTGTATGTGTATGTTCATATTATATATTGTCTTGTATTAGTTAAAGGTTAAGTAACTTTTTTATGCTCAGTAATGAACCGATAAACAACGATGATGGCTGGTGATAATGAAAACGATTAGGTATAATCAGTGGTAATACTGCACTTATGAGCGGCTTATGGTACTGCACTAATTGTGATTAAGTAGATATCCTGAGTATATTAGAAATCCATTAGCAAACTTAAGGTATCTAGTAGAGTAGGTAGAGTAGTAATATAGTTTTATATTGGCATACGACTAAAATTACTCATTATATCAACAATTATTTTTTTACAGATTAATTATATTCTACTTGGCAACATTTTTTTTTATTTAAAAAGGTATTTACTGTGTATAACAAAAAGGTACCCTATTAAAATAAGCTTATGGTGCGATTTACGTATAACCCACCTCCCCACTAGAAGGTAACGTCGAGCGTCACGTAATAGGCAATAGATTTCACTAGACCCTATGAAGTGTTTTCTTATGTCAAGGAACGCTCGATATAAAGTTTGTTTCGTTATTGGAAGCTATACAAGTTTTTCCGTAGGCAGCGTCAATCCAAGTGGCTTTTTGTTTTCCAACCCATCAAAAGAACAATAGACTTCGAGTTTCAATCTTAGTGTAGTTTGAAGGGCTTCCGTCAACACCATTAAAGAGGAGAAAAGTAAAATTTGTTTACGAGTGCCCACACTATTTACTTTAACGTACGTTTCAATTCAACTCTGCAGAGTTTATTGCTTTAGAAAAGTATTAGGAGAACATTTCCAAACAGCTCTCAAGTGGTAGGTTTATGTTGAAAGAATGAGGAACCAGTCATAACTAAAATGTCTATTGTCTTTTGAAAATTTGAATATATATTACGTAGGAACAGAGCCACACGCACATAATAGCTGTCCGCTTTTATCGCGGCATCTTATCCATTATCCAATTTCTAACGCGACGTAATAAGAGTTCTGTAATGACCATATTAGACAATTCAACTCGTTTGGAGGCCGGACCCGCAGCGGACCACCCAGCATCGTGTCGATAACAGCCAACACTAGCCTTGTCGATGTTTTATATGTCCATTTTATGGATGTTTATAGCGGTAGCAATCACCGTATAGATACAATACCGCTTAGGATTAAAAGTTAATACTGGTTTTTGATAACGCCTTATAAAAAAACAGTGATGCCAGTGAGAATTTATAACTACGATAAAAGGGAAATATATATTCTATTATCTACATTACCTCTTTAATTTTTACAATGGATAAGATAAATCTGTCTAATGTCCAAAATTAATTTTATTTTCTGACTATAAAGTAAACAACGTAACCATCATAGGTTTAAAAGGGACAAATTAGACTTACTGCTATGTGTAGTTACATATTGCTACGAAAATGTTTAAGTTTAAACAAAACACCGTGAAGAGTTCATGTACATCACATGAAACACGGACTTTTTCATATAGTAATTAAAAAATAATTAAATGCATGCACAAAACATAAAATGTGCTGGCAAAATAAGTTTTAAAATGCATCCCATGCACAAGTCTCTTAACATATGTCCACGTACATTAGCTGGTGCCTTGTTCCGAGGATCAATTATAAACCGTCGGTCCCGACTCACAAAGGGGACATTAATGGCAATCATCGAATTATCTTTAATAATCTTCTTTGGGTAAGTATCGATACATGGATCGATAAGCACTCGTATTGGTATCAAAGCAACCCGAAGCATTTCCTTACGAAGTATCTTAATTGTGGCTAATTGCAAGAAAAGTCCTCCCATTAGTGCCGTCTTTGCGAAGAGTAAACGAATTAACAGACACGTAGCTAACAAAGAGGCGGTAAATTCATTTTAAAGGAGCACCCAACTCAGGTGCGAAAAAGCCAGCTATTAAGTAAAATTTATTTAACCGTTTCGGAACGCAAAAAGCCAACAATACAGATTTCAGTTGCAACCTAAAAGAGAATGCCTGTTTCCGAACGGATTAACCATTTTTCGTTCATTGCTATTGTCATCGATAGCCAGATTTATAGTATACCAAAAAGGCGAAAACTTTAAAAATTTTATAAGCCTGAAAAATATTCGCGATTCGATTTTTAAATTTGCAATTTTCTATTGTAAGTGGAAAAAAAGGTTGAGGCATGCGGATGCCGCCGTTACAAATGCAAACGGTCACTTAATGTCATTTAGTTAATTGACCATCTCGTTACTTTAGATGGTGCTGGCTTTGTTTCTTTTTTTTCTTGTACAAATTAACGACGCCAACATTATTGTTGTATAAAGTAGCTATTTTTATATCGATGTTATTGTATTTTTTGTATTTTTGTATGTATTAGTATTATAAATGTTGGTATGCGCCGCATAATAAAGACTGTAGTAACTGCTATTTACTACTTAGCAACATATTTTCTAGCGTAGCGGTCACTTCAAGTTTGTGAGAAGTCCAATTGTCGAAACAGAGGGTTTACCCTTCACTATACGAGTACACGTTAGGATCCTTCTGGAAGTGGTAAGTGGAAATAACTAATTGGGAACTACTGAGATAAAAAAAATACGACATTTAATTTAAATCGGTCCGTTCGCGTTGTTTCGGGGGCTTTGCTTTGATTACACAAGATATGTATATAAAGAATGTTTGTATTATCCTTAGTACATATTATTATTATTAATTTAAATCACACTTACAACATGCTATATATAAGCTCATGTGTGTATCGAGTAGATTGAATATTTCTAGTTCGTCTAGTCTTTGTCTTGTATTACAAATTTGATGAAAAACGCTGATGAATATGAAAAATGACTTACATATTTCATGAAATTTATCAGCAAACACATTTTGTGCAATCCAAATTATATTTACACAGGAACGCGTACAGGTAACACGAGAATGGAATCAGTTAAGTTCCAGTTATCGCGGAGACGCTATCAGCCCACTAATTTAGTCACCGAATATGTATGCATCTGGTCTAAATTAGCATTTTATCTCTTAGGCAATTTAATATTCATATATACGATGCAGGCGCATAGCCGGAGTCGCATATTGAATTAATTATAAGTGAGCACCGAGCTCGGCGCAGAGTGCAGCAAGTTTGTGTGTTTAGCTCGATGTGCCGTGTATTGTGCGGTCGTTCTGCGCTCTGACGCGGCAACTGTTCCGGACCCTTATTGTGGCCGTTTTAAACTTTATCCTCTTTGCCGGACTGCGCTAGAGCCAGGGGCTACATATTTTTAATAAGTAGGTACTGTAGTATAGTTGATGGAATGTATTTATTCTCTTCTTGACGGTAATCCATATAATATCTTGATTAAATACGTCGCTATATTATTAGTGCAAAACAATAAAATAAATGCAAAACTAGCCGGACCATTCCCTCTACGTTAGGCTTTAAAATAAATAAATAAATAAAGCTTTATTTCATTCCATGCAAAAATATTACATTACTACAATAACACTTAATACATACGTCAGGCGTTAGTTCTCTAAAAATGGAATGGTTCCTTTAGAGTATATATCACGCAGGTAAAACCACGGCGCACTGCTTGTAATAAAATATAGTCTACGTTACTACTAATTAGTATAACTTTCTGTTAGTAAAAGAACTTTAACAATCGGTTCTGTATTTACGAAGATTACCCCGTACAAACTAACAAAGTTATAAAAGTAAGAAGTTACAAAAGTTATATACCTACAGGGTTAGTTTTTGGTCACCGACCATATTTAAAAATAAGGAAATATACATCATTTCAAGGGTGTTATTTAATTTTATCGTCTTGTTTGTAATATTTTGTTACATAAACATCGATTTGAAACGGTCCGTAAATATACCTACGCGCATTAGCCCCCGAAAAGTGTGTTGACCTCAACAGATGATTGTCTTTCGTATCCACTGCGTGCGGCCGCCGCCGCACCGCGCGGCTATGATCAATTATGTTACCCACACGGTATTTATTTTCGTACGGGACAAAAATATTTCTTATATTATTTTTCTTATTTGTTTTATTTCATAAATCGAATGTATTATCGATTCTGAACCAAATCTGAAAATTTGGCCGGTGACCAAAAACTAACACTGTATAAGTATATCAGTATTGAATTATACTTTAATTGTGTTATTAATCTACAAATATAAACTGTATCTAATCTATAATAATTTAATGATCTTATTTAAATAATTTCATTTTTTATTTTGTATTTTTCACAAAATCCACAGACCTTTGAGCATATAACAGACCATAATATAACAAGGTTATAATTGATAAGATGATACAAACGTCCAATCATATATAGGTCTATTCTATTATTTTTTTAATTTAAAATCGTATCGGAAAATTAAAAAATTAGTAAATACGAATACTTATGGCCGGTTTCCGACCGGACGTGAGTATAAACCTCAATATGACAACATGAAAAATTGTTTTATTTAAAGCATATTATAGATTAATATTGAAATTGTTACGGCACATTAAAAAACGGCCGTAAATATTGTTACATCAACATAATTTACGGCGCAGTAGATAACTTGTATTTCTTAACATTTTATTTCAATAAAGTTATTGGATTATATGTATTCTATTGTGCTGGGTGTATTCTTAGATAGTAGATAGATTTTATTGTCGTCAATAAAAGTTTTGATTACTGGTTTAGGAGATGTCATTTTCTACAATAAAAACGACAATTCCTCATGCCAGTTTAGTAAGAGGTAGTGCCACGCTGCAAGCATCCAGCCGAATTGGGCGGACGACCGAGGAGGTACCTCTCGCATACACTATAGTAAAGTGACATTTGTGCTGTCGCATTTCGTGCGGTATGTAAGTGGCCCATGGCCATTCTTCCACCTAATCTCTCCATGGGCCATTCATTATTATTATTCTTTCCTCAAAGGTCGTCAACGCATCTGTTAGGCCTCTGGTTTTACGGATTCTACGGGCGTAGGCGTACGTATGTAAAGTGATCACCATCACTTTACATCAGGTGACACAACTGCTCGTTTACCTCCTATGCTATAAAAAAACGCATCTGCAGATTTCTAACACGTCACGTAATGGGCTCCGACTGCTCGTTTGCCCTCTCATACTATACAAACAAAGTTCCCTAATGGGGTAGGCAGAGAGAACAGAACAACAACAGAAACAACAATAGGTGCTTAAAGGGTCGGCAATGCGCATGTGATGCCCCTGGTATTGCAAGCTTCCATAACCACGTACCATCAGATGGGCCGTATGCTTTTTTTGCCACCATCGTGGTATAAAAAAAAACAGTACGTCAAACGATCCTTACATATTTGTCTTGCTTCCTCTATAATAATATAACACCGAAATAATTTTCCAAATAAAACCATCGGCTCCAGAGATCGGCGCGTTCACCAGCGTCGTAATTGTATAGTTAACCGAGTGCGCCGTGTAAATATTACGAGGTGTCTCTTGTGCCTGGCATTCGGCCATTAATAACATATACAATGCGGTTCCCCATCAAACGGGTAATTGAACGCGTTAGTCTGTTATCTCGCTCCACCTTGATGAAATTGCCTCTACGCTAATCAATTGTTCTACAAACTTAGTTTAACTAGATAATATCGCAGCCACCAAATTGGAAACGGTTATATTCTTAATTGCTAATAATGACATCGTTTGGATGACAATTTGAGTCTCCATTAATGTATGAAAACATTTTGTGTAGGTTCAAAAATTCAATGTCCAAATATTTCCATGCACATCTATTTTGAGAATTTTATATCGCCTTAATCTCTTTGCAGGAGATTCATTAAAAATATCTTTTATATGAGGTTTTATGTGATGTATGTTTTTAGTTTTTTTGGGACCAAATTAACATTCGGACTTCGGAACCTCATGACTATCGACGCCCATATACATCCGCATAATATTTATATCGATGTTTAGCCCTCCTCTGTCCATCCACGGGTGTCCACCCGGAAATTCACAAACCATAGCTATTATTTTTCGCCACTTTTCAAACTCGGCTGCAATGTATGGAACTTCATCTTACTAAGTGTGTAGTTAATCAAAAACGAAATACCAAAAATGCACCTAACCCCGACTAGAACATTCCATTGTTGTATCTGTATAAGGCCACGCCAGCGATCCTGATAGCCGATAAGCTGTAATATAGTTTACGTTTAATGCACATATTGCACATTTGCATTTGCACAAAGATCGAGATGAAACAAGGCGAGCTAACACAAAGTAAAAGCTCACCAATCAAATTTGCATATTAAATAACTAGAACCACTCAGCAACACAATTCTAGCGGATCTAATAACATTTAGTGAAACGGGCTAGGTATAACACCCCGCTCATAAGCTAGTATCGGCTATAAGTTCTGCTGTACGGAAGGGGAACGATTGTGTACATATGACGAAATAAGAAAATGTTATTTTGCACATTTCTCTCAAATTCTCGACGCTCAACGTAATCTCCAGGATTGGGGCGCGCTCCCAACAATACATTCTCTAAATTGTCTCCATGAAGATGCAATAATTTAAAAAGGTTAAATGGAAGTGAACTTGTAATTCCGTCCCGTGTATGCTACACTCCAAGGAAATTGGACAATTATTTTTCTTAGGTAACAGTAGTGAAACAAAAGTCCCATAAAGGGTTTTTATCTAAAATTAGAGATGTATATTAGGTGCGCCTTGAAACATTTCAGAATGTGTCTTTTTATGTTTAGTAGAATGTGTTTCGGGATTGTGAAAAAAAGAATCGTCAGAAAAGAAGATGTTGTTACTTCTCTTACTTATTCGTTTGACTCTACTACATAAGACGCAACTTGTTCTATATTATGTCATCCAAATAATATACAAAGTGATTTTAGTTATATTTCATAAACAAATAACATTTTTCTTATAAATGAACACCTCTTTTTCTCAATAAACTGGCGCCGTAATTTACCACGGGAACATTATACAATGCCGTCGTCATAACCTTTATTGCGCACGTAATAGAGATTATTATCTCAGAGCCGGGCACTTCTTAAGAAACCTCGAGACCGCCGTGATTTCCCAAAGGTCGTGACGAGTTATTTTAAAAAACCCAACCCCTAGGTGCTATATAAAAATCTAATCCGAGATAATTTTGTCATAAATAATCTGGATTTGTATTAAGGACTTGCAATTATATACTTTTCTTTCTTTGTTCTTTCTTTCAATTTATTCTCTTATGTTACATGCAGTAGAAAATTGGTACAGTAGTTCTTACTACAGCTAATCTTAGTCTCTACACTTATTCAATATTCATATTAGTGTGGTCAACTTTTACTCCTCTTCATATGTTATTGTACTGTTCACGAAGGCAGATAAACAGAGGACTCACCTGCTGACATGCAACTAAAACAGCAATTTGTAGCTAACAAAACTGTAATCATGAAATCCCGGTGAAGTACTCTTCCTTGTCCATTTTGGCTGCAAAAAAATACTATTTTAAGAACCAACATGTTCATGATGACTTATATATATAAATATATACTTGTATAAAGTGCCATTATAAGTGCATAAACGTAAAAGTAAGGTAAGGTCACTGACCATTAAGTAGCAGCTCGCTAAAGAATTCGGATCGCATCAAATGAACATCACAAATTACATCGTCATAAATAAGAGCAATTGTCGTTAACATAACACTTGCTACACGACTAAAAGGCAATTCGTCAATGTTTTCGACCTTGCAATTTGCGAAAGGCTCCGAGCAGCCATTAAAGCCGTCTGGTGCTAATTTGAAATGGGGATAAAAGGTAATTTATCACAATTATTGAGTTTTGGGCTAGAGCGAGGTCGAATAACGAGTAGGTCGAAGTTGAAGTCGTTATGTAACTGAATGCTAATGTGGTCACCTTACACCGGCGGGGAAAAGGAAATGCGACTATGGAAATAATTTCTCATTATTGGAAAGTAAATTGAGATAGATTTTTCATAAAATAAGTAAGACTACTTACAGGTAGAATTATGCATCATTATTTTATTATACTAGAGATCCAATTTCTTTACCCGCGTCAGGTGAATATTCAATGGCTAAAATGTTGAAATATACATTACAAGCTATATTCATACCTACCAAATAAACAGAAAGTTTCAAAACTGTTTCGGAGGAGTTCGTACACAAAAACCGAAGATTTTCATGTGTAAGATAATCCAGGAGCTTTATATTATAATAAGGTAAAAAAAACAAACTGAATTCTCAGGCTCCGGCGACAGGCTGCATGTAAAGAGAGGGAGTTTGTCTGCCTGTCATCTGCATAAGCAAACGTCTCCGGACTGCACGGGATTCTTTAATCATTGTGACCTTATAAATTCTACTTCTCAATTAACACTTATTTAATGAATGATGAATGAAATCTAATCTCACTTTTAAAATAATTTTCAAGTTCCATTAAAGTTGAGTCTGTGTTCTATGAAAACATTGTTATAT
>LUGF01040697.1:112539-142937 GCA_001625245.1 Calycopis cecrops | reverse complement strand
CTACATGTCAAGAGAGGGAGTTCGTCTGCCTGTCATCTGCATATGCAAACGTCTACGGACTGCACGGGATTCATTAATCATTGTAGACCTTATAAGTTCTACTTCTCAATTAACACTTATTTAATGAATGATGAATGAAATCTAATCTCACTTTTAAAATAATTTTCAAGTTCCATTAAAGTTGAGCCTGTGTTCTATGAGAACATTGTTATATCCGCGCCCACTCGATGCGAGAGGGAACCGTATTCAAACCTCGAATACGAGAATACCCTCAGAGCACCCATTTGACTTCAAAAGACTGAATTTTCCTCTTAAAGTCCATATAAGTCTCAAGGGCAGTCATTGAAAGTTGCCGAGATTGACTTAAAAGAGAACTGTTTCAAACACAGTTCTATACTATCTACCTTTTCCAATGAGAGTTCCGCAAGCACTTTCATCATCATCTTGCTTTTTCGTCTCTAATGCTAAACATCTAAATACTGTATAAATAAAAATATAAATAAATAAATATCTGTGGACTTTACACTTTTATAATAATATGAAATATTTATATAACTTCAAAACTAATCCTACCTAATGTTAGTACATTATAAATACGAAAGTTTGCATGTCTTTCTTATTAATTCACACAAACACTAATGAGTGGATTAGGAAAAAATTAACATGGATATAGATTTCAATTTGGATAACCAAAAAAATTTATCTCGAAAAAAAGCCACTTAGGGGCAACGTTTATTTAATACATTAAGTATTAAATACCCTTATTTATAGGCCACATTTAATAAGTGAGAATATTTGCAAGCAAAAAATATCGTATTAAATATAATGTGCGCAAAGTATCAATTTCCTTATAAATTTAAGTGTTAGAAGTAGCGCCTCGGGCAATTTCCCTTGGCTTCTTATCTCGGTGCCCTAGAATGACTCCGAGCCGTGACGTGGGGGTTATTTACGCGCCAAACGCCACCCGTAATCCCCTATTTATTCCCGAAGATGTATCTGAAAATTAGGGATCACATCCAACCAGGGATTCTATGGTTAATTTGCGGTATCTGATCTAAACTGAAAACGGAAATGGTCCGGTAAAGTGAACAATATAATGTCATTTAATTATACAGTCCACACCGTGACTCGGTTAGTTAGTCGACTTGGTTTGAGGTTGTACAAGCTGTTTGTGGTTTTTAAAGTGTAGCTCTTGTGTTTTAATTTTTTACTGAAACTGAAATGTTTCTTTGCAAATATTAAGTGGGTATTAAGAAAAAACGTTAAACTCGCAGTTTGATTGGTATTTACGAAAATAATGTAGCGTCAACATCGTTAAAAGTTACAGTTTCAACAAAAACTTGTAAGCTAACCCCAGTTTAAAGTTTAAATCATGAGATCATAAAAAACTCCTCGGGCTCGCCGTGCCCTGAGGATAGAACTTATTTTATACGACGTCGAAGTTGCCGGGGAGTTCCCAGCCGCATTAGGTTACGGGCTACCTCAATAACCGGGAAGTGGTGCATTTTTCATTCCTGAAGCCCGTATTCCATACATTGACTGGATTTATGTTTGGAAACTGGGTCATGGTGTTACTTCTCATATTATAATGAACCCACGACGAGAATGTCGCTTTACGTCCTTAACGATATTCGAATAACAATTTGTTTGTTAGCTAAATTACAGATTCTTATTAACGGAAAATTGCTATTTTTGCTATGAAAACGAACCTATCTAGTATTTAATTTTGAACACTAGAATAAATAACTGTCTCCCTCTTCGGTTACTTTATAGTTCGTCATTCATGTTGTTTATTTTATCTACAAAATAGCTTCTACCACAAGTTCCAAATGTTCTGAATTTGAAAAGCCGTCCCAAATGTTGTTTTATAGTTGCAGATATTGTTGACAAACATTCATATATCAATATAATGGCCGTGCCGACCTAATTTGTCACCGCAGCTACGCTCGCGCAATTTATGTTATTAACATACAACTTGTACAAAATCATTTTACCACATGTGTGTACCGTTTATTTACAATGTTATAAAACTAAAGCCATATTGTGTTAATAATTGATTTACTCACCAGCCGTGCCCAACGGTATTATTTATTACAAAGATTTTTTTTTTCGAAATAATAACGATAGCTTAGATTAAGAAGTAATAATCTATGTCGCAACCAAATAACATCTAAATCCGTGTAGTAGTTTTCGCGTCAAAGAATAACGAACAAACTTATAGTTTCACATTTTTAATGTTAGCAGAACTTTTTCCAGTGTAGAGAACCTGCGAGTAGGTACGCGTATGTAGTCGCAAAACCAACACAATACAACGGGACGGACATTATCACATTGGGCGGGGGACGTCGGCCGGCCATTGTGTTAAAAAGTAGAAACAATTTCGACTCTTCTCAGTTAACCCGAGTGGACAAAACAAGTTTTTAGCGAAACTAGCGTCGTCATTACCGGCTCTTTGTTCAGCATTTGTAAACCTCTTGTCACAACAACAGCGTTGTGACGGCCAAATTACTTTTTGGAGGAAATTTGCGTGCTCACTGTCGTAACGAGCGCGCCCGGCCGCTGCCCACAAACAAACCAACAAACTAAAAGTTTTTAGTTTTAAGTTGCGCGGTGAAATACATCGCATCGCCGTTGCGCTGGTATTTAAATGTTTCAAGTGATAATGCGCTTTGGTATTCTAAAAATTTCAACTTGAAACTGTGTTTTATAAAAAGAATTAACATTTTTCTCTTAATGCAAGTTTTTATCACGCTCCGTACTACGGCTATAATGTTGAATTTTTAGTTAAAATGCAGATTACGTTGATGTTTAATCTCGTCTAGTATAACTCAAAAGTACAGTTGGATTTCTCTATTTTGCTCCAGATTTAAGTTCGCTCGTAGTAAACTCACGTTTTCTATCTAATTGCCCCTTTGGCTGCGTCTATTGCGATGTAGAAATTGTACCCATGGTAAGTTAAGTAGACTAATTTTCTACGGTATTTCTCTTCCAGCGACCAGCACCTTCTCGCAGGACCAGTAGGTACTTAATGGTTACAAAGTGTACTGAGTGTAATAGGTCTTTAATAGGTACAAAGTGTAAATAGATACGTCTTAATTGTTACAATGTGTATAGTACTGTAATGCCGCTTCCTCATGTTCTGGCGTAGCTCCTCTTTGCGGCGATTACTGCCCTAGCTATGCTATCCCAGCTGGGTGGTTAAGATAAACACTTGGATGTATTCATTTAAACATTTATTTTATAATTTCATTTTGTTGCACGAATATATTTTTTAATTATGTAAAATCCTAGCTAAGATCGATATCGATTATTCAATTCACTTCCATCTTATTTCGCTGCATAAGAAAATCTGATCTAGAATAATAATTACTTTTCTCTGTCACTGAGGAAAATTCTCGTTCTTTCATTCAAATTCAAAATCTTTTCTTTATTAAAAACATTTCCAGCAAGGAGTTCCCACTCACTACAGCACTTACTTAATGGTTACAATGGGTAGAATGTAGATCTACCGGTATATCTACATTCTACCCTATCGCTCACTTTGTATCGAGTGCTCCGTCCGACACAACATACACACCACCGAAAGGCAATGCATATCCATTATCGATTTAGTTGCTGAGTGAAATCAATCAAATGCCAGTTGCGATTTATTGGCCACCCACCCACTCGCAAGGATTCAATTTCTCGCAAAATGAACTCGCGACTTTGTTATTTTTACACATATGGGATATATTGTTATGTTTTAGGCTCTGTCTATATGAATTTATTTTAAAGTTTTTTTTTTATGGTAAAGGGGGGCAAACGAGCAGCCGGAGCCATTTTCATGACTACCGACGCCCACAGACAACCGCATAGAGACTATACAAATGCGCTGCCCTCCTTTCTCCTCCCACCTCCATGGGCCACCGGCTACTTACACACCGCACGAAACGCGACAGCACAGCTGTCACTTTACGCCGGTCTTGTGTAAGCGAGAGGTACCTCCCCGGTCGTGCAGGCCCAATTCGGCTTGCAAGCATACAGTGTGGCACTACCTCTTACTAAATAAAGTGGCTTAATATATGTACATTAATTATTTAAAGGCTGTAGTCGCTAATTTACTTGTTTTATTATATCATCGTATGAGCAAGTCGTACTTGGTGTGGTACCCGCGCGCCGGCCCGATTGCGTGACAACGCAGCATAGCACTACCTCACGGCATTCTTTTTAAAAATTAATAAACGCTAAGACGCCTCCTTCCTTTCGCTAACAACTTCCTGATACACATTGATATTGGCCAACGTTATTGTAGAAATATTTTTCATAATAACATTTAGTTTATTCTCCCGAGTACGGAACAGATACAAAGCAGTAACGTGAAGCGCCTTAATTTGGCCTCCAACTTTATAAATGAGCACACTACATTTTACTGACTTCGCAACGTAATCACATTACCGTATAAAAGTTCCACGGACAGCAATCATCGCAAATTATAATCGAGCGACGACTGAATAGAGAATAAAACAAATCAATTCTATTCCTATAACAGCAATTCAGAATTATTGAGCTCAGCGCCAGAATTAAATGGGAATACACGACAATGGCTAATAGCAAAGGCTCCTTCCAGCCATTACTGAACAGCTATGAAAATGTTATGAGCGTGCCGAGCTGAGCGTGTAATCGCTGGCTTTGTGGGAACAGGACACATGCCTGGTGCCCACTGATCAAGAAACTGCTATTCCACTACTTAGCACGCCAACTGCTGAAATGTGTAATTTGCGTTAACATTTTAACGTGAATTATTGTTATGAAAAATGTTTTTAAGTTATTCTTGTTTTACTATAGGTTCAAAATTAATGATAACATTCGTAAGAAAATTTGCTGACGCGTCTGCTTGTAGTCAATTTTTGCAGATACCTTTAAGAAACTGAAAAAAAGCCTCGATACGAATATATTATACCTATAATAATGTAGCATATAAATACTTATGTTATGTAGCATCTCTTGTGTTAAGAAATGCGCGAAAATGTAAAATAAATAGTTATGCTAATTATCCACGAGAAAATTGTCACTATATAATATATATAGTGACAATTAACACTTTATGTATCAGCTATCTTCTCAATTACCTTCGAATTTTAATCATTAATATTCCAGAACTTTGAGAAGGAACTGTAGAATCTAGATACTGTATCCTTCACACGTATAATAATCTACCTGCCAGAAAATTCATGGCTGTCCCCTATAAAATATTCTTTTACTAAGTTTGATTGAACTAATGATACCTTGTTGGACGGCGAATTTCTACTTTCAAAAGTGACCAAGAAAGGAAATGGAGGTGCAGTTTTTTTACAATTTCTTTGTTAAGTGGATCCATAAATATCACCTTTAATGAGGTTGCGTCCGTTTTGTCGTTTCAAATTACAGAGGCCGCGGACAGGGCCCGGCATTTGCAACTCAAACACGACACAACTGCAATTTGTCTGATTGAAATTATCGGGTGCACTTGTTAATTCGCCCTTTATGCTTGTCCCCAGATGGCGCCGGTGCACTTCGCCCGACGAGCCGCCGCTCTCACCACATCCAATGCTTTCATAGTAAGTTCAATGTTATATAAATACAGAATTAAATAGTTTCACTATTTTTTGGTCATTCGGTCGTTTTGAGGAAACTTATGTCACTTAATTGTCCACTAGAAAAGCAATAGTGTCGTTTTATTAAACAATTTTGCAAGAGAAACTTGTTTGTTTAAGTTGACTGACTGCAACTGACTATAAGGCCAGATAAGGCGGGCGTTAAGAAATGCTATGTATATTAAATTTATATCAGTTTGTGCCTGTAACTCGAGATACAGTTACCTCGTACAATATTCAACTACTTTATCTATTTTCTGGGAAAGTATAAAAAAGTTACGCCTCTCTGTGCAAGAGAGAAATTCAGTAACTGCATCGGTAGACAGACAAAGCATACAGGCATAATGATATTATATGTAACTATTGTAGGCAAGTTTCCCAAAAGCTCGAGCTTCCCAAACCACGGATTGTAAAGACGTTAAAAAAATAACGCGTAATACAAAATGAGTACCAACGTTAAAATAAAAAAGAAACACGATACGCGAAAGGCGAGGCCATAATTTTTCCGAATAATAATCTCATGGCAAAATATTCATTGCACAGAGTAGAGCACACTGAAAACAATATCATTTTAATAACATTTCTTTATTTGTGGAAAGTATAAGCTCATTATATAGTAGCCCGGTAGTTTATGTAGAATATAGTCAGTCCGTACCGTCGGGCCTACTAAATGGAGTATAGACATACAGAAATGAAATAATGATGGACATATTGCTAAATGATGAAGTTTTTGTAATTGTCGGTTCGAGTTGGACATGAGTGGGGAGGGCTCGAACTTCGCGTGATTTCTATACATATCTACCATCCAAGAAAGTCCAACACTTCTCGCAAGTCAAGGGTGGAGCACAGAAGAGAATGAACAGGTCATTCTGGACGAAGGCTTTTTTGCATAGTGGCACCACAAGCCTCATAAACATCCGCACAGCTAGATGTGTCCTTCTCTTTCATCCCATCCCCAAAACTCGTTAGATTTGTTAATAGTACCTATTATCTAGGCGAGATGTTTTTATAGTATGCGATTTACTCCCTCTGCCTTTAGTGCGATACATTTTTAATGTACATGCTATAAATCTAGATAAAAATATTAATAGTACACGCAAAGGATCCGGCTAACATGATCACCGTAGAAGAGCGCATATATCGGCGACCGCACGCCGAATTTGTCTATTCACGCTGACAAATCGCGGACAATTAACAGTTCCGATTAAACGGACGTTACCGCACCGTCCAGGTACAAAATCTGCATAATGCGCCACTCATTTCACTGGCGTTTGTCGCCGCCACGTGGAGCGTGGAAACATCGACCAAGCGAACCTGAGCCGTGTCTTGTTGACCTGTTACAGTCGATAAATATCATCTTTATCTGGCTGGTCGGACACGAAACAAATATTCGCAAAACGTAATGCCGTAATAACGCGTGAAGCCGATTGCGCGCTTCAATTATACATTCGCGCGGTTTTATTTTCTGTTCACATTCATTAATAGCTTTATTATTAATGAAACTAAATAAGCATGATTTTACGTTTTTTATTCTCGAGACTTGCATTTCAGTAAAATTGGTAAAGTCTAACTGTCCATCGATTTATGTCGATAAGAATAATAAAATATTAGGTACATTTTTATATTTTTTTATCTTATAATTAAAATTTTGCCTTTGTTATATTTTTCAATTTATTCTATTAGATATTCAGTCTAAAAAGTTCAGTTTCTTTTTGTAATAAATAAATAATAATTATTAGTTTCAAAGAATTATTAGCAGAAAATTACATATTACTTTGTGTACTAATATTTTTTTTTAAATCCAATTTCACACTGAAAATAAAATCCATCATGCATCATATGGATCGAATTTAAGCCATCTCTATAATAAATTATTTACACTTGAGACGTAAATCTAAAGCAGAAACGTAGGTATTCGAAAATTACTAATCTTAGATTCCTCAAGCTATAGTTAAGTATTATTAAGGCCATATTACGCAGCGAAAGCTGTACAAATTATATAGTAAACAGCAAAAGTTGTACAATTTGTAAGTTGCAATGAAGTTGGTCAGTGAAATTCAATAAAGATAGACAGTTCGTAGAGAGCTCAATCTCAGCTTGGCCAGATCTAACTGCTAATTGTTAAAGGGAAACGTAATAATGGTGCTAGTCTTTAACGCAAAGAAGCTGCCTCGAGCGCCACGCCTCGACGGAGCACATTTTAATAAATTAAAACTGAGCAAAATTCCCATTTCAATATCATTCCATTTTACTTTTTGCTTCAGTTACGGCGAACCTCGCTCGCCTTACATTGATTTCGTTTTATTTTATATTTGAGAGAAGGATACTTTATATTTTATGTGAGTAAACGGTAAATGGATTACCTGGTAATTACCGGCCCTTATAGATATCTGCAGCACGAAAAGCTTTCTTTGCTACCTTTATAGAACAAAATGTTTAAATATACCAATTAATGCTGTATTTTTTTATGTGTATGTATTAAATGTTAGAATTGTGATAATTCTTACATTTAATATTAATCATCATTATCCAAATTAACTGATATTGTTTAAATATATTAAATTAATTGCTTTATTTTCTCAATTTCAGATCCTCTTGATAACCCTGGAGCTTTTATCATGGCACACCAGCGTCTCGGCTCTCGCCAACTGTCCTGGTGGCTGCAGCTGTAATGACGACACCCTGGTCGTAGTTTGTGAAGAAAGCCGACTAGACGTGTTACCGATCGCCCTTAATCCGTCGATACAACGACTTATCATACGCAACAACAAAATCAAAACAATTGACAGTTCTATGCAATTTTATGCCGAACTTCAACATTTAGATCTCTCACAAAATCATCTTGTTAATATTCCTGTGAAAAGTTTTGCTTTTCAAAAGAAACTGCAAGAATTGCATCTCAACCATAATAAATTATCTTCAGTTATTAACACTACATTCCAAGGACTAAATTCCTTGACTGTACTCAATTTGAAACGCAATTTTCTTGAAGAACTTACTAATGGAGTATTCGCAACATTGCCAAGACTAGAAGAATTGAACTTGGGTCAGAATCGAATTTCGAAAATAGATCAAAGAGCATTTGCTGGCCTTTCTGCATTAAGAATCTTGTATCTTGACGATAATCAATTGAGCTCTGTGCCAACAGCCTCATTCAGTCTCCTGGGTAGCCTTGCAGAGCTACACATTGGCTTAAATGCATTTTCAAATCTACCGGATGATGCCTTTGCAGGTCTGAATAGACTAGCAGTTTTAGATTTAAATGGAGCTGGTCTCTCTAATATAAGTGAAAACGCATTTATAGGTTTGCCTGGACTAAGAAGTCTAAATCTTTTTGGAAATAGATTAACTACAGTGCCCACTCAACAACTGTCTGGATTAACGAGATTAGAAGAATTGTATATAGGACAGAACGATTTCATCGTACTAGAAAGCCACTCCTTCAAAGGCTTAAAGAATCTGAAATTATTGGACGTTACTGGCGCTACGCAATTAGAAAGAGTAGAAAAGGGTGCTTTAGAAGATAATATAAACTTAGAAACAGTGTTTTTTAATAATAATAAAAAGTTAGCTACCATAGAAGATAGTACATTTTTGGGTTTGCCAAAACTACGTCATGTGTCACTGAGAGACAATGCTATAATAACTCTAAGCGAAACTGTCTTCATTGGAAAAGAGTTACGGCAGCTGGAATTAACTGACAACCCAATATTTTGTGACTGCCAATTATTGTGGCTTCAGCAACTTCTAAACGAAAAAAGTAATTTCACTCAGATCCAGTGCGCTAGTCCGGAGCACTTGAAGGATAAATATTTGAGAGCATTAAGTGCCGATGACTTAGGATGTGTACTCCACGACACAAGGCAGCAAACTATAGTTTGTATCATTGTTGCAGCTTGTGTAGCTACATTAGCTACCCTGGTTCTCATTTTGTATAGATATAGAAAAAATATGCAAGAAAAACTCAAAGACTATAAATGGAATAAAGGTCGTAAAAATCTTGAATACCACAAGCCTATCTCAACAGAGGAGGACTGCATAGTGCGTGGTATCCACCCATCGCAATACCCGGCACCGCCCCCGCACACCCCCGGCCTCAGGCCAATACCGGTGACGGAACTGTAGCTAGAGCTTTACGCCTCGCCGAGCGTGTTCTTCATGTCAGGCGGCCAAGGCTCCACACGGAGGCCGCAACGTTCGGGAGGCGGAGGCACCATGCCCGCTAACGGTTTCACGTACATTGGCAGCGACGGTCGACATCAACACCAACCCCTTACCCTAAACAACGGAGCGCCCGCTCATCATCTCAACAACGGATCATTGCGTTCTTTGCCAGATAAAAAGAATAACCGCAATGGTGTCGTGTGTCATCCTGAGAATTTCCAACGCAACCTAGACACTCGCTACTCAAGAAAGCAAGAGAATGGGTACATCCGAAATTCTGAGACAGTCATAGGCTTTCCTCGAGACCGAGATAGGGAAAGGCAATACGAGTGTGATGTACCGGACTATAGCGAGCCTGAATACTCTATTATTCAAGAAAGCGATTATGGCCGCGCAGGTGATTATCCTCGCTCGTGCAGCCATTCTAACACTTTCAACTGTTGAGTATTTGCTGTGAACTCTTTCAACCGTTTGTGATCTTGTAATTCTAGCAATAAATCTTCATTCCATTATTTTTCTTATGGATCGCCAAGTGATGGGACTTAGTGCTTAGACATTAGTATCGATCCGGTGTACGTTTGACCAGTGAGGACTAACTATCCTATATCGATTCGATTTAAGAGAGTACCTTATTTGTAAATTATAAATATACTTAGTTATGGAACTATTTTTAATTGATAGGACGCGAGGGGTTCGAAAGTATGACTTTCATTTACTAAGGATTTCGTATCATCATATTGCGCACGAATTTGCTTCTTGAATACAAAACGAATGTTATTTCTACATTATCATTCGGAATATCAAATGAGAAAATATATGATGATACGAACAGACTTGTTTCATACAATGTACAGGCTAGTCGAGATAAGTATAACCGGGAGGCTGTGAGGACTCCCTTTAATATTATAAGCCTTGTGATTCGTTATATCTCTACCTTTTCGGTGGAGTTTGTGTTTGATTTTGTACAAATATCATTCCATAAACTTTTTAAATCTTGTTTTATTTATAAATCATTAAAATAAGTACATTAATAAGACACCAATATATTGAGAAAAATTAGTAATAAAGTGTACATATATTTATACTATATTGAAATATTTATAAAATTTAATATTCTTGCTCTTCTAAATCGTAATTTCTTTAGTCCTTGTAATGTTATTGTTTGCTGTGTGCTGGTACTTTTGTTTATAACTATCAGACGCAAGTCTGCTCCAGCGTGTACCATTATGATCATCATCGTTTGTAAAATCAGAATGGTTTTTAAAATGTCCTCTTTTTCATAAACTTACATAGTCCAATTGAAATGTATTAATGCTTTTTATAAAATTGTATAATTTTTTGTCAATAGACTTTGGTATGTAAACTAATTCTATTTCAACTGATCTTGTAATTTATTTGTACCACAGTGAGCCAAGCAATTGTTACAAGTGGTACTGTTAAATCAAATTTTGAAAAAATCGTAGTCCAGGCGAACCTCAAAATGCTCGAGACAGGTCAACTGCCTTCGCATACAGCGACAAAATTATTAATGACAATTAATGCTTTGATTAAAGATAGACAAATTTGATTTATCAGTATTACTCCGGTCACTCGAATCAGGCACACGTTTACATATCCAACTTCCTATTGTATTTTAATAAATATAATTCTAGCACAAAGTCACTGCATGATAATTTCATTGTTAACAAAGCAATATAAAATGTGATTAAATATTAACTATTTCAAATTAGACATAATATATTTTTGGCATTCAAAATAATAATTATATTGGATAAATTAGACAATGCTGTGCTTAGTTTGTCTATTTGTAGTTGTCCAAAAAAACAATTGCGGAATGAAACATACCCACTGTAGTCTGTAGGTATATTCGTTCCAACATATGATTTACTGCTACTGGAATATTGCTTACCATAAATGCAGAGTAGTACAGCCATTGTTTGAATCAAAGCCAAATTTTAATGTCAAATAGGTACCGCAGTCGTTGTTCATCACAAAAGTAAATAGTTAAAACGGTGCACTGGACTTTGAAAGGAATCCTAGTTCTCAAGAGGCTAGTGTCTTAAAAACATATTACTACAATTCTAATGAGATGTGTAAAAGTTTGTTAATGCTTAAGGCCTGTGAGCCAGAGAGGTTTGATGTTGGAGTACCTAAACTTTGTCTTTCGCGTATAAATTTCAAAGTCCAGTGTCGAAAGTTTTATTTAGAATTCTCGTTTACAACAGCGATGTTAGTGCAGAAGTAATACGAAAACCGCAGAATGTGTCAAACATAATCAGAGCAACTTCACAAACGAAAGCTGCGTATCGACTATGCGCTCCAAGAGAGCGAACATTGGCGCGCGCTCCAAACGCGCGAAATTGTTACCATTTTGGAACGCGCGCCATTGTGTTCGTTGGAACGTCCGAACGCGGAGCGATCCGTTCCGTCGGGTGTCGGTTTGTTACCACACATCAATCGTGGCGCGCGCGCCAATTGAGACGGGTGTTTTGTATTTTTTTGTGTTTGTTGCGCTCCCATTATGGATAATCAAAGGTGCCGGAAATTAACGAACCGAACACTGGAACACTTGCCACGCGCGCCATGCTCGCTTAGTTGATACCAATCGAATATTTGGAGCGCGTTCGGCGGAACGTACTCATGGCGCGGGTGTTCATGGCACGCGCGCCAGGAGCGCATAGTCGATACGCAGCTTAAGTCTACACCGATTGTAAATTGTTATAGCCAGGAAATACCATTGGCAAGCATATTGAGCGCTCAGGTTTCACCAATATATATTTTATATACATTCTGCTGAACAATCTGTAATCGCATAGATTGTGAAATAACACTTCTGTGCAGCTAAAACCAGCGCATAAAATCCTTGCTGGTTGGTAAAAATATAAATTCATATTCATATTCTTAGTTCTCAACCATAATGATTTAAAATTATCTGTAGTATATAATGAAAATAGCTTTACTATAATCTAAACGGGCCTGCCAAGTTATTTAAGATATTACATTTGTTTTACAATACCAAGATACGCTGTTAAACTAAAATGTTGAGGTTATTTCGAAAAACGCTAAATGAATACACCACTATTGAGCTACAATTGAACTTTAGGGAATATCATAATTAGTCGTCCAAATAATTTTAATCCTCCAAACCCTTCATTTCTTTGATGGATTATTATAATATATACCTACTTTACATTAGTCAATGGTTTTATAATTTGTCGACCTCTCGTTAGATACGTTCCTATCTACTTTCTGCAGTAGATACAGATAACCTATTGCCCCCTCTTCCGATTGTCTATTAAGATTAAAGATTTATAGACGCTAATGGCTTTTAGCATAGCGTTAGTTTCCTTCTAATTCTTGTTGACACACAGTTAAGTCAATTCTGCTAAAGATGCTGATCTGCCGACGTCAGTAAGTCCAAGTTTAATGTGCACTTATCTGATATCTCTGAACTACAGCGTACTTTGCTTGATAAGTTTTCTACGTGATAGTTTTATGATCCTCTTTGTGGTGTATTTATAAAGCGATTCCTACTTAATTTTACTACTAACTTTTATAGACATTGTCTTCGCATTTCCTAACTTCACCTAACTTTCTTTTTGTAAATATGGAGACTGTTAATAATGCAATTAAGAGGCCATCGGCCAAAAGTGTTACATGCCTAATAAAGCATACAAAATCAAATACATACATATGATAAAATTGTGAGTAGTTCACGTTATAATAGGTCATTGGTCATTTCTGTACTTTATAGTAGTAACCTACATACAAACTCGATAAATAAAACATACCTCAAATATTGCATTTTATTTTATTGAACCCCATACCTACTTCCTTAGTGGTCCAATTTCTAAACGAACTGTGTAAGTGGTTCTCTTTATTGAACCAACGTGATAAAGTTCAATGAACCTACAGTCACGACTACCTACCTAATGATGGTCTGAGATGGCATACATTTGAAAACATCAGAATAGGACATATATTTAATAAATACCAGTTCAATGCAGCGGTATAAAAGTTCCATCACTCATCCCAGATGGTGGTGGAGGACCGAGGATGGATTATGGGGGGTCCGGAATTAGAGGCATGTACAAAAGTGCACAGATATAGGCTGATATCGATATTGAAACAGCAAGGAATAAGTATGTAGGTATCACCTACATACTTATTCCTTGCTGTTTTTTTATAGTATAATTTGCCCCCCGCAACCGAGCAATCGGGGATATTTTTATGCCTACCGACACCCAGAGACCCGCATAAAGATTGTAAAGATGCGTTGTAGTCCTTTCTCCTCCCCCTCCATGGGCCACCGTACTTAAAACCACATGAAGCGCGTCATAGCTGTAACTTTAAGTACGCCGGTATCGTATAAGCACGACGTACCCCTGTGTGCCAATCCAATTCGGCAACATGCCATACATGAAGTGTGCATTACCTCTTACAATTATCATTGAACTGGGTCTTCTTTGAAATAAGTACCAGTTCTGCACCAGTAATACTAAAAGTTCAACCACTTACCCAGTGGTAAGACGACCTTCGTGCCTCCAGATCGCGCCGGCCCAATTGGGCTGCCATGCAGTGTGCATTATATGTTATCTTTAGTATGTGCACACTAGTGAAATCTATGACATAGGTACCCTAGTAGAATAAAGGTCGCCGCACACTTATCAACTCGGAAAGGGATCGTAAACGCCTTGTCTAGAAAAGCGAAGACAATACGATTACGTTACGTTTCCCATAAGTGTGCGTTGCAGTATGATGTTTCATACAAAGAATACTCACCGGCTCGAGGTGATACGGTTACGATCCCTTTCAGTTGGTAAGTCTGGGACGACCATAATGCTCAATATTATTGTCGGCAACGCAGTCTTTGAATCTCGGCAGAGATGTCATTTTTTATATAAATATATTTTCTTATAATGAATGTCATTTGTGTAAAATGATTGTAAATATTTGTGATTAGTATGTATTAGGTTGTAAAAAACATTTTTTCCTCTAAAATAGTTATTTGTAACACCTACAGATGCTTATCTTCACGCTCGTTCCTTAACAAGGCAGGCAGAGTACAATGTACATATCACGATCCTCCTAACTCTTGACGTCACTATAATCCAAACTAATTGATATTGACGAGAATAGTGATGTGACGTCATTGCTGATACTGTGGTCGCTAATATGTCACATAGAACTACTTTACATTTAGTTACCATCAATCACATTGGGCCGGCACAACTGGGGAGGTACTTCTACTCTATCACGATATTGGCGGCGTAAAGAGACTGCTGTGCAGCCGTTTCGTGCGGTGTGAAAGTAGCAAGTGGCGCATGAAGAGGGGATAAAAAAGGAGGCCAACGCATCACTTAATTTTCCTATCGCTCTGAAAATCACAGATATTCCATATTTTGCAAGTGTAAACACTTCCTCCTTTTATCATTTGTGATAGATAACTTATCACAAAGTTTGTTTATTTATTTTTGATTAGGATGTCACTTTAGGGTTTGTTTGAATCTAGTTGTAAGCCGGCATGATATCGACTAGACCGGGTATTAGCTGCTAAGGTTTGGCTGGATCTAGTTCTAACCGGAAAGATACCGGCTAGACTTAGTTATACTCTAAAACAATCGGCTATTTCTAGAATTAGCCTAGACAGACTGGCTACACCAAGTTCTAACCGGCTAAAACTAGGTGTAGCCGAACTTCGGGTTTTAGCCGTAACATATACACATACATGACTGCTGGATATGCCATCAATGAACGCATATTATAACGACCAGCCATTGCATGGAGATCGTCGTCTCACCTGGAATGGTCGACAACACTTAAGTCTTGCTAAACGCGGCCTATTTTTTTCTAAAATGATATATTGTGACATGAATACTTTAATTCTCTGCCGAACGATTTCATTACGACTCATACCGAAAAAAGAACACCCGTAAAGTTGCAGCAAAGCTGCAGACCAGATTTGGATTTAGAGGCCATCTCTTGGTCACGTAGAACATGACTTATAACTCGTTTTCACTTCAAGCTCTGTTACATGTAATTAAGTTAGTTATCATACTCATCCCAAAAGGCTATATCGGTTCTCATGAAATTTTGTGTGCCTATTAGGGGGTAGGTCTGAGAATCGGCCATCTATTTTTCATCTCGGAGCGCAGCTACTAACAATATACATTTACATTTCGTATTAAATCCATTTTATTAAAATATTAATGCAAACCAATATAAATGTCTTCATGTGTGGTCATTCAGTAACAGAAATATTTTTTCTTATATTCGCAATAACATAGGCCTTATGCCGATTGGACCTTACAGGCCCGCGTCCACAATACATGCAACGACACGTATTTTGTCAGGCTGTCATAGGGGTTGTCTTATTACACACAAACGCGAAATTAAAGCAATCGTGATTGCGATAATCCCTATTCGAGAAACACTATATTTTCTGTCGGTTCCATTTCGGTCACGACTGTTACAACGATCATACTGATCGATTTTAAGGCCTTGGCCCAAGCAGTAGAGACTAGTGGTTGTAGTTCTGTACTGTTACTGAATACTAAAGAACCTACAGTTTCTTATTAAAGATTTAACTCAATTATTATGAAGGAATAAACAATTATAATCCATTCAATTAAAGGCAATTACTTCAAACGAATTTCAGGTTGTTTCCACTTTGAATTTGTATATAAATACGTAATTAACTTAAATCTTAATTATTGAACATTGTAATGGGTTAATTTTCATACTGATTTGCACCATATTTATATAATGCCAAGCTGCACACATTCCTATACATATGATTAAGTTGTCCGTTAAGTGGGTAGTTCAAATATTGTATTTAATGAAAATTATTAAATTGTGAAACAAGATATCTCTATATCAAAAGAGACTACTGACGCCTTCAGATCCCATTATCAGATAACACAAGAGCTAGTAAGACCCCTAATTGAAGGCAATGTATTAAATTTTGGTCTTTGCCAGCTCTAATGAGACTTTCATATGTATGGAATATTATATAATATGAAATAGCTAAGTTATTTTTGCCCTTTTGCACACAAATTTATGCAATAGAGGTTAAAAGGCTTCCCATAAGGCTTCTCATAAGCCTTAACATAATAAATATCTTGCATATACACTGATTAAACAAAACTATATATGCACCTTAGTAACTAATTGGTGAAATAGAATATTCAAAAATGAGAATGGAATGATGACTAATGTAACAGCTTATAAAATTAAATAATAATAATTGAAAGTTTTGTAAATACTATAGTTTTATCTTAATACAAGCAACAATATTTATAAATATACAATTATCTAAACAATCTTATCAGATATCAAAAATAGTTAATATAATATTTACATTATATAATGTGCATTCACATCAAATAGTATAACTTTTTAATGAAAACAATAACTTCTGTTGTTATTAATTTATTCTCTGTATTTATACACAACATTCGTTCAATAAAAAGTTCAGCCTTTGACGGGGTGTAGCCGAAGCATACAGAAAAGACATGATTAAGAAAATAAATAAAAAAATTGTTAGGCATTGGTAAATTGTAATATGAGTAATATCACTTATGCTGTACTTAGAATTTCTCCTCCTCAAGTCCATGCCTGAAGAACATCATGATGGGTGTAGAAACACCATCAATATCTCTGTACTCCATCATGGCTACCATACCATCACAGTCCATAGATTCACCAGTGAAGAATTGAAGTTCCTTAAACCTGCTAAGGACGTCCTTCATAACTTTGTTCATATTTGTTTTGAAAACCTCAACTTGATCAGGTGACTTCTCTTCTAATTTTGCAACTAATCTGAAAATTAAAAATTATTCATCTGTTAAAATGAAACAGACATTTATATCACATTGCCTTCTACAAAAAATAAAAAATAGTAGATTAAAGAGATCTTTATACACATACTACAAAAGGCATAATTAGAGACACTTCTGACTTCATCTAAAAGTGACAAGTATGAAATGACAAATATTTTCATATAACGTCATAGCATACATTTTAGAAAAAGAATAAATGAGCTGAGTAATTTCATAAAATTTTCAATAAATTATATAGGCATGTAAAAGTAAATGTTACCCCCCTTTCATGAACAATCACTATCAAAATGAATGTTTTTTCATAAAAGGTAGTTAATCTTGCATCAAAAGCTCCATGAGATGATATTGTAACCATCCCTTGGTATTAGATGATGCACAACCAATGACAAAGATACCCTCACTATGTCATCTTCAGCAGTGACACACAGAAAAGAAACAGATTGTACTGTACTTATAACAATAATTATGCTTGCCTGAATAGTGCTATAAAACTGCAGAACAGACAGTAGTTACCAAGTTTATCAATAATCTGATATTAAAAAAAAATGAAAAATGGCTATACAATAAGTTAAAGGGTCTATACCTCATTTTCATATGTTCAAAGTTCTGCCAAACACTATGCAGTTTAACCTACAATTTACATTGTGTTTTGATACTAAGCTTGTCAAGTGAATATCCTAGATATTCACTGAATATCCTAGATATTCACTTGTCAAAAATCACTGAACAGTTCCAAAATTCTTTAACTGCATCTACTAGGCGGTGGATGGAGTTATAGAATTTTGGAACTGTTCAGTAATTTTTGACACATTACTTAAATTTAAAATTTCTTACGCACTCTATTAACACAAAAACAAATGGTAATAATATTGATGAGACATATAAAATATGGAATGACACAATTTCTTAAATAATGCACAGCATGAAGTAAAATCCAAGATTACAAAATAAGTGAAATATTTGATAAGTTTAAATGTGTAAAAACAACATTAACAGGCTCATTAGTAGCACTTAAAATTCATATTTCATAACAGGACTAATTATACTAAAAAATATTTGCAAGACAAAAAGCATGATTAAATTAAAAGTGCAAATATACACATTAATGTATACATATTTTGATGTATCAGAACACTCCATTGAAATTAATAATAATGGTGAAAATATGAACTTTAATCATGCTAATTAAATTGATTTAATTTAAGAATTGTTTTTTAATCTTTCTCATAATAAAAAAAAACACCTGAAACTTACTAAATCATGTAATAAGCTTTATTTTATCCATTATTTTTGAAGCTATTAATGTATAAATCAATAGATCTGAAAAATTTAAATGCAAATGTAATGGAATGTCTAAGACAAAGGCCATATGTGAATCAGAGTCAAATAATACTCCTGCATAGATTTTGTCATATTCCCAGATTGATAATAAATACTGACCCCAAGATAAGCTATTCATAGGTCATTTCATACTGGCCTAGGATAGATGACCAGTATTTATTTCATCAAACAATCAAATAAATTGATGTATTGGTTAATTTCATGTCCACCTTCTACTTTAGCCTACTACCACAGCAGAAAACAAACCGTCTATGACACCTCAATAACACTGAAAATTATAATAAAAGTATTTAAGCAAAGGAAGAAATTGCACTGTACACTCACTTTTTCATGTAGTCTTTAAGGTATAATGTGTATGATTTTTTGTCACCAAAGGCATATGTTTCCACTAGCCTATGATTTAAGACAATATCAACACCACTTTCGGTAGCGGAATCTGTACCTTCGTCCGCTTCTTCAGCTGATGGGTTAAAACCCTCAATTTTTACATCGCCCTGGGTTCTCGTTTCAAGTTTACCGGTGACTTCGTATATTACTTCATCAATCAGCTTCATTTTGTATGTGTCCGAGAACATCTCGTCACCTGAAAATTAACACAGAACATTTGATAGGCATCCTCAAAATTAATCCAAATTGATGACTATGTGGCACATAACTTTAAACTATTCTTGAACCATCACTTTGTCGAAATGTCAAAATCACAATGTATATATTTACAATAAACAGACATTAAATATGTAGAGAATCAAAATTACTATAACGTGCGAAAAACAATTACCGGTAATAATATCCTTGTAGATTCTCATTTTTTAGGATTACGGGCGATTAAAAATAATAAAAACCGAAACTACGGCTTCTAGCCCCAAAGACCTAAACCGGAAAGAGCTGCCAATCGGCTGTCAAAGGGAAAGACAACTTAGTGTTACCATTGATATGAATAATAAATGTGACATTTTTTATAACTGTATATCGCTGCTTTGGAAGAAAAGTGTATTATTCCGAAATAATACAAAATTGAGATAACAATACCGTTCGATGTAAAATTATCTGTTTTGTATACAAGATAAAAGTCGTATTTCTAAAGCAACTTTTACAGCCACGACAACATTGGTTAATTTTGGCCGCCATTTTTAATGAAAAGAATTTTATCCCCAGTTGTGCAACACAGCTTTGGAAATAAACAATTTTGTTGTTGAATGTTTTTTCTATTATTTTTCTAATTTTGGTATATTTTTACCTGATATAAAACATTTAATACATTATTGTTAAGATACACATTTTTTGTAAAATAAGTTGGCATTACAACAATATTTATTTAAAATTAATAATGCTCAGATGTTATAAATCAAAATGCATCAGTATTGATGAAAAAGAGTGAAGATTTTGTATTATTTCAAAAAACATCACTGTTATTTGACTAATAATAAAATAATAAATAGAAATAAAAGAGTGAATGAATGAAGAAACATTTTGATGTTATAGTTATGGTCGTGCAAAAATTGAATTTACAAACAATCAACGTGTTATCCACTCACTCCACTGGTCACTCCACCAATCACAAATCAAAATAAAAAAGTTTTTATTTAAAAATAGAATTACAGGAATTACTTTTTGAACGTCAACAATAAAATCTACCACCGGTTCAACCCTAGCCCTGAGAAGAACCGGCGAAACAAACTCAGCGGGCCTCATGTTGTGATATCAGATATGTAAAAGTAAAAATATAAAAATACAAAAACATTTGCATTACAATTTATGAATTTACAAAAAAATATGGTACAGAAACAGCCTGGGAGGACGGTTCTAATCCCTTTATATAAAACTGTCAACAGATTGTCATTTCAAAATATCGGCTTCAGTTCCTGTCTTGGCCACCGGGTCAGATAAGTTTGTGGCACTATAATGAAATTTAATTGACAGAGGTATTTATTGATGTACACCTAAACCAAATAAAAATAACATAACTTTTTATTTGGTCTGAGGTTGTACGTAATTTAATATCAAAATACTATTTTGTGTGAAATGTTGCTATAGTTGTAACATTTAAATGAAATTGCCGTGACCTTAACATTTCCACAGATAAAATTACAAGTTCAAACTTTAAATTAGAATGTCAGAGAACAAGGATGAAGGAAGTAGATGTCGCCTGACATTTTGATAATGAAAGATGGAAGTATTTCTTTATAATTCGACTGTTTGTAGATTATGTGGAGAAGAAAACGATAACGGAACATTATTATATTCATCAGAAGAAAATAATCAGAATTTATGCGATATAATCAATGCATTTTTACCTATTAGGGTAAGCTTAATATTAATAAATTGTAATTGTTTTGACTTGCCCTTCACTAAAAATGGCTGCCGATTTACAAAAATAAAATCATTTCATGTCTTTCATTTACAAATTTAGTATAATGTGATTTTAAAATGTAGTTATTGATAAATAAAGTGTTATCCTATTTTATAGATTTGAAATATCGATTATGTAATCAGTATGTAATTTCATTTACATTTATAATTTGTTGACAGTCTCATACCTTAAATTCCTCGCGCCAAATTTTGATAAATTATTCAAAGAAAGTTTCTGTGCAAATATATAAAGTTATATGTTCCATAGAAATGAATTGTTTGAATTTTGAAACAATACAGCAATCTTTATAACTACAAAACTTTTTTTTCGGATTTTCAGGTTTCAGATGACGGAGAATTACCTCGTACTATATGCCCTGGATGCACAATTCAGCTTGAAGCAACTGTAGAATTTTTAAATCTAATAATAAATGGGCAAGTGAGTATGAAAGTATTCGCGCTGGAGGTATCCAATAACATTTAAAATAAACGTAATATTATGATAAATGGTGTAACTATTAAATATTGTTTGTAGAAAGTCATTAGAAGGTTGTATCAGAGGGAAAGTGAGTATAAGAAAAGCTTATCCAAAAGTATCAAGGAGCCTGATATTATAGCCGAAAATATTATTTACGAAAGTAAGTATAACTATATTTCGTATGTAGTTTTTAGCTACATATTAACATTTCTAAGAAAATAAAATATATGGCAAATAAAGATTACTTTATGTTACTGTTGTGTTGCAGCTTGTAGATATTTAATATATTATTTATGATGTTGCTAAACACGTTCTAGGGAATTTCTCACTAGGTTGAGAAAAGTCATTTAAACAAAATGCTAAAAATAAATAATTTGAAAGTTTAGGGGAAAACAATAAGAATTTCTTCCTTAAAGGCAATAAAGTTGGATTAAAATTAAAACAGTAATGATAAGTACTTTTAATAATTTGCCATTTTTATAGGAATTTAAATTACCTGTTTAAGAATGAAGTGTCCGAATTAACTTGTTGTTGTTATTTCATTTATTGGAAGTTCTGAGCATACAAAGTAATGTGTTATCTTAAAATTTAAATGGTGGGGTGCCATCCTCATCCCAAGCAATCCACATCACAACTCTAATGCAACAACCAATTGTTACAGGAAGTTTAGTCGAAAGACATTAGCCAGAGTAACACTGGTTAAATGGATATATTGTATTAAATAAAAAATTGGCCATTCAATGTTTGATAACAGATTATACAGTTGATAAAAATGAGAGGCTTTAAATGAAACCAAATATTTAGCGTATCATTTTCAGGCTACACAACAAAAAAAAAAAGAATCAATTAGAGCAATATTTAGTCACAAGAATTTTTCAAAGTTTTTTCTCGCTTCATTCATTCTGTATTACGTCAGGTGGCTGCCGGCAGGCTGACGGGGTCTAACGATGATGATGATTTAATAGTTTGGTATTAACAGTAAGCTCATATTAAAGTAAACTAGCTTCCGCCCGCGGCTTCGGCCGCGTGGATTTCGGACTTAAAAAATGGTGTTGTTATTTATTATGCATAATCTAATATTATACTGAAATATATATTATATTAAATATATACGTATTGTATGTGTTGGGAAATAGAATTTTATATTCTGTGGTTTTAATATATGGTTAGTTACTGGCTGATGATATTAGTATGATTCAGATACTGGCTGAATGAATTTCAAATTCAGAGAATATTTTGAAATTCAAATACATAGAAGGCTAGTGAAAAGTTTAGACAGATTGAATATGTAGGTTTCGAAATATGGTAGTCAAATGTTGGACTTGGTATTGAAAAGGTTTTAAGATGTAATTTATTATATTATAGAGTTGAGTTTTAGAAGTTGGGATTTTAAGATATTTATATAGATAAATTATGTAATGGGGAAGACTTTAAAGTGGAAATTTATAATGTACAATGTTTAAAAGATATATATAGTATAACTTCTACAAGACTTTTATTTATTCAATGAAGATATATATTTGGAAGAGAAATAGATAATTACAAGAGTATGAAACAATAAATCGCTTTGAGAATCGAATTTGTCGCCGCGCAATTTAGGCGCTTTAGATATTTCGTTTAAGTCAATCTTATCGTGATAATAACTTTTAATCTATTTGTCCAAATTACTTAGTGTAAAAGACAAAGTTTATCTACATTCAATACGTAAAGTGACAGATGTATCAATTTTCAGAAGAGTTCGATAAATATTCTAAAATGTGCATCTTTAAAAAATATCCAATTTAATTGAATGTTTGGTACACTATTTTGGTCATAGTGACTTACACATAAAAGATAGATACCTATATGCTGTCGCGGACTTTCATTTAGAACTATTTAAGATAAATAATCCTACTGTACATAATTATGTTTGTGTAACTCCAACGATTAGGGTAGCGCACGCCAACATTGCTCTCAGGGGGCTGATTTTTTTCCGACTTACTTGACAGTTATCGTTATATTATAACCAAATTATAAAAAATCCCTATAAATTTTAACTTATTATGTTATTCTAATAGGAAAGCTATATTACTGTAAAGTTTCATGAAAATCCGTTCAGTAGTTTTTGTGTGAAAGAGTAACAAACACACTCACAAACTTTCGCATTTATAATATTAGTAGGATGTGGTTTATTTAGTACCTCTCACTTGACTTGTATAACTAACCCTCAAGCCTGTATAACTGAAAATTTAGTAAGTCAATAATGAATTTGTTTGATTATTTACTTATTGATTGAGATTGATGTTTTTCAATATGGGACTACCAAAATGTGCTATAAGTGTCTTTGTCAAAGTTAGGTTAACAGGTGGGACAAGGATCATACACGCTCACATACAACACATGGACACACACCACTCACCACATTACACAACACACAAGGTCTTGATTGCCTTACTTTCGACTCCCCCTAGCGAAAGCTAGTCCCACGTTGGGAATACACTCGGCATACTTTTAAGACCGGTTTTTAATATGGTCTCCTGTATAGTGGACCCCCTGCAACCCACCCGGGTTATGGCGTCCGCGCCCAGACCTTAGCCCCCGCATGTTTTCCCAACCCGCGAGAAGACCCCAAGTCATTCAAGTCAGGTTAACCACACAAGCAAAGATTTGCTTGGATTAAAACCTCCGGTACCTAACACGTGTTCACGGCCTTTTTTTGAAGCGTCTTAATACGCTCGCGGTACCCGAACAGTTAATGTTTCTGCTTTTCCTTTTTTATGAGATTCAGGGGGGGACAAGTGAGCAGGTGATAAGTTACTACCGCCGTTCATAGACATTCGCAAAACTGGGTGTCTTGCAGACGCGTTGCCGGACTTTAAGGTGTGATCTTGAAGTACCTTAAGGCATGTCGGATCGGGAATACCGAGGGCGGAAGCTGGTTCCACTGTACTGTTGTAGGCGGTAAGAAATGGCGTTTGGACCGCGCAGCTGTGGATTTACGAACATCGAGGTAGTAGGAGTGAAATTTTGAGTTCTGTAGCAATGTCCGAAAATGGAGCTCCGATGCTGGTATTCCATTCCTCGGAACACTACTCACACCGATATCTCTTCTTAAGACCAAAGGATCAAGCTGCCCGGAAATAAAAACGTTAAAAACATCAACGATTCGAGTGGCTATATTTTGAATACGGTCCAATGGATCGAGCTGATATTGCTGGGCCCCTTTCTGAAGATGGGAGCAATACATCATATGCAATCGAACCGGCGCTATGTGAAGTTGCAGTCGATGGGCTGAAGTGAAGTATTGCTTTTTTCTACTGAACACACCCAACTAAAGCAAGTTTAGCCTTCGTTTCCATGTGACTGCGGAATTGAACGTTACTCGATATGTCGATATGATGTACTCCGATATTAGCTGAGACCTTTAGCTTTGTAAGCGAGAAGATACGACAAAGGGTGACTATTTTCGGTTAACGCGCAAACTTGTGTCTTTTGAAGGTTAAAGTGGAATAAATTTTGTAGGTCCCGAGGTTTTGAACAGCAAAGTCTCAACTTCGGACAAGTTTGTTTCAATACTCGATACACGTTTCCGGGAAAATACTGGCGCGACCAGTATATAAAGGCCTGCGCTCCCTTCTGCGTCACAATGAAGGCCGCATACTTTGTAGTATGCGTCTGATATGCAGAAGAAACAGCGTAAGAGAAAGAGCATAGCATTGGTGTTCTATTTCCTATGCAGTTTCTTTATTAGCATTGACAGGCTTGATACTGGAGCATGCACTGTCTATCATGACTTTAACGCGGCGATATGTCCAAAACTGGAGATCCAATCGCATAATTTCCCGGTAAGTCTTAAGTCATGTGAGGGAGAGTGGTACTTTACAATTCCTCTGCAAATGGAGTGCGATGCAACGTAGCGCTACTTCTTAAAAGATATATGCTGTCAGATTGATTAGCCGTTACACACGGCAATCTCAGATATAACTTATAATATAGGCTATAAAAATTTACATATCTAACGAATAGCGACAGCTACCCTCACAAACAACATTACGTTTCGTGGATATCGTGTACGACGGGGTTAATCAACCAGTAGGGTATGTCCCCCTTGGAGGACGCGGCCAGTTTCCAGGGGAGGCGCGAAGCATTTGATAATAAAGGTGGAAAGGAAAAATAAATGACTAGACTCATAAAATAGATTTATGACTTTTAGTTATTACTGTCTAATAGTGGCTTTGTAACAAAGCTTATCAGAAAAATGGAATACTTTTTTTTATTAAGCTTTCCTCAGATACATAAAACCCAAACCTGACTGACTCATACTGTACCTAGAAATTTGGTACAGGGGCTTTTTACACGTTGTAAGTAAACACTAAAAAAATATTTTTAGATATTCAACTTATATCATACTATAATACTGTATGTATATAAATATTCTAATCACTACTACTACATAAAACACTGGTCATTTTGGGTCATCATTATTAGCCTGTATTGGTTCATTACTGGATCTCGCAATTGCGTCTAAAAAGACCAAGCTTATGGGCGGGTTATTTTTTAAACTATTGAGATTTTTGGAGCTCATTTGCTTATGTATATTTTACAGTAAACACAAGTGATGGAGTCTACCAAGTTGAACATCCTGTGTCATTGCAAGTGGCAGGACTGGATAAACCCAAAAGAAAAAGAGGCCGACCACCAAAAAGTTCTAAGTCGCAAAAAAAAAGTGTCGAGGAATCGGCAAGCCAGGACACGCCAGAGCCCAAAGTTACTCACAATCATGCGCGAGAGGATGAGGAGCCTACAGGCAAAAGGCGGAGAAAAACTCCTACAAGATTTAAAGAAGCAGTTCAGGTATTAAAAAATAATTGAGTTATTAATTTTTGTGTGGGCCATAAATAGGAATATATTTCGAATAAGGATGTTTTAGGCGTTACTTTATTCACTTTATGTATTTCCAAAACCAACTGAACAAACCATGTAAGGAAAAAAATATAGTGAGAATTTTTTTATTTTAAATATTACCTAATAAGTACACATATTTTTGTAAAATTTACTCAATTAATGTATCAGACATGTGTTAAATGTGTAAATTGGTGTGATAAATATATGAAAACCTACAAAAAAAATATGGTTATGTATCATGTGGCTGGCTGCGTGCTTCCCACATGTCTGCGTAAGAGAAGTATTCAACTGCAAACTAAAGAATATAATAATAATGTTGTCCTAGCCAAATTCTGATTATAGCAGCCAATTCTATAGACTTGCCATCACCTCCATACCATTTTGGAGTCGAGTCACTCGCGTCCGTAGGAGAATCCCTATTTTTTATACACCCTACAAGTGACCCCGGGTGGTGCTAATCGAGTGACAATTTCCACTGACCTCGGCCGTGGCTAGTTAGGTATTACCCACAGGACAAAGGTCGTGTTGCCAAACAGCTCTGCTGTGTTCCGGCACGGTGTTCAGTGAAGCCAGTTGGAGGATGGTTCGATACAGTTGCTTTGCGTCACAAGCAGATAATATTGCTAATCACTACGATCGCACTTGGCCGAACGCAGATAGATGGGGGCCCAAGTAATGATGTAGCCACTCATGAAATGCTGCCCCGCCATCTAACGAAAAATCATGGAATGTGTCATTATGCCAGTTGGTGACTGGATAAGAGGGCCTAATGAACATCTCCGGGGAGGCTCGGGCGTCCCCGCAGTCTCCAGATTAGTCCCCTAATAGTACGTATTTTGTATATGATTAGTGACCTCTAACAGTAATGCAATGCCTGGCATAACTTCCAATTCCTTACCTTCAATTCACTCCCTAAAAATATGAAAAAGAGCTATAAGAAAAAGGTTTTAAAACAGCGGTTGTACTCCCTCTCACTTAAGGTGCACCTCACCAACATCCGAGGTTTACACTAAAACCTTGATGCAGTCCACCATCACCTGGAAACCATAAAACCAGCGCTCTTGTTTCTCACAGAGACGCGGATCAGTTATCCGTCAGATACGGCGTACCTAACCTATCCAGGGTACATGCTAGAGCACAGGTTTATTCCATGTGCAGGAGTATGCCTATATGTTAGGGATGACATGTGCTATCGGCGTCTTCGTCATTTAGAAGATCCCAACGTATCAGTGGTGTGGTTCTTGCTGGATATAGGCACGGAAAAAATTGTATATACCTGTGTTTACCGGTCGCACAACGGAGACCAGGAGACAAGTAGGCTAATATAATACCTAATTGAGGGACCAGATCCTGCTTATCAGAGGTACCCTTCAGCCCAACTGGTGTTTCTGGAAGATTTTAACGCACATTACCAAGAATGGCTATTCCCGTACAAATGCACTGACCATGCTGGAAGTGAGGCTCGGAAATTAGCACTAGCGCTAAATCTTTCCCATCTGGTACAAACAGCTAACTGCTTAGATCTGCTGTTAACGACTGAACCAGACCGTTACTCGGTATCTGTTTTACCTCCTCTAGGCACCTCCGACCCTTATCTGGTCCAGTCTATTTCAGTCTATTCGCCACCTGATCCCACCTCGATAGGTACCTACCCGTAGAATATGGCAATAGAGCTTGGCAAATTGGGATGACATGCGCATATTTTTTGTGTCTTATCCTTGGCGGCCTACTTGCTTCTTTTCTGAAGACTCTTCTGCATGTGCGGACGCTGTTACTGACGAGTTACATCAAGCTAAAGTACTTTATTCCATTTAAAAATGTACAAAAACTTAATGTAACACGTTCTTGGTTTGGATCCGAGTGCAGGCAAACCGAAGCTCAAAAAACGATGCGTATCTCGCATGGGTCCAAAAGCGAAATTGTAAAGCAGAAGATTTACTGGAGAAGAAAAGAACATTTAATAAAGCCCCCCAAACTCTGCCAAAAAGCAATACAAAGGTCTCGGATCAACCATATAAAACAAACAGGAAACAGGCTTGCTTCTTACGCTACAGGAAATAAAGCATTTTTGTCTTTGGCCAAGTCGGTTGAAATGAACTTCTGCGGCTCGTCATTTCCACCCCTGCTAAAATCCGATGAATCCTTGGCCCACACCGCAGAAGAAAAGGCAAACTCGTTTGCTTCTATTTTTGCGAATGCAAATCACGTCTAGATGCTGGCAATACTGTACCTCAGACCATACGGTACACACGATTTCGTAATGCCTGACATTAATATTCGGCAAACTGAGGTTCGTAAAGCCCTTAGAAACCTAGAAGTGAATAAGGCCAGTGGCCCCGATGGAGTACCTGGCATACTACGAAAGACGTGTGTGCCTGAGCTTACTCCGATCCTAACACGTCAGTTTCGCCTGTCTCTAAAAACCGGAAGCGCCGTAATCATGGAAGTTTGCCAACGTGCAACCAGTGCCTAAAAAAGGAAATCGTGCTGACCCCAACAACTATAGGCCCATATCATTGTGTTCTTGTGTTTCTTTAGACGTCTCAAAGGTATTCGATAGAGTTTGGCACGAAGGCCTACAAGGTTCCATCGTACGGACTGCCCACTCAATTCTGTGCATGGATATCTGACTTTCTGTACGAGTAGTACTTGAAGGTTATATTATTATCGACCGCCTCGAGCTTTTAGGCGTTACCCTTACATCCACCATGTACTTTGGCCAAAGCTCAAACTGCAGCTAGAAAGCTGAGCATCCTGTCGAAGGTGTTGCAATACTTTACACCGGAACAGCTATCTAATCTATATAAGGCACAAGTTCGTTCGTGTGTGGTACTCCACTTGCTCACATCTTTGGGATCGCTCGGCTAAATACCAACTAGAAACCTTGCACTCAATTGAAAGACTTACTCTCAGATTGATTGGGGATACTCAATTGACGTCAAAGTTCCAGGGCCTAGGGCATCTCAGAACAGTGGCCAGCCTATCAGCTTTACCACCCACACCTTTCTACTATAGGACAATCAGATCATTTATCAAACGTACAGCGTATACGTACCTCATTTATCATACGTAAAGTGTGGAATACTCTACCAGCGTCTGAATGAAAAAAATAAAACCCGATACCTACAACCTGCAAATCTTTAAACCGAACGTGAATAGGTACCTTCTAGGCACGCGTGCTCTATCGCAGGCCAAGTCTACACTTCCCACCAGGTGAGACAGTGACCAAACGCAAGCCTATCTAGTATAAAAAACCCTGCGCAATGCACAGGACATATTGTGCACAAGTGAGTGCACATACACAAGTGCACTCTCTATTCTCTCATTCTCATGTTCCGACGGGATGCCAGTCCGACACGACCAGAGAGAAATTAGGCATAGTACCGACAACTTAACGTGCTTTCCGAGGCACGGGAATAATGCACACACAAGACTATAACATATTTATAGTTTAGACTAACCTTTAAGTGGTTTAGTAACTTTAACGCTGCTCGTAACATCATTATGTAATAATATCTCACTTTTGTTTTTGTTCAAGCTCTTGTAATTTGTTAGCAAACTATATGTGAAAACGCATAAATAGTGTCTTGTTTTGTATACAGCTAAATTTTTTAAAGTATTTTATCACTGTTAGTGTTCCAAATATAATAGCTCTCTCAATCACTATCAAAAAGCCATACAATTATTTTAATTTCAGGGTAAAGAGCTAGAACGTATTTTACTGGAGGA
>LUGF01040697.1:83195-94604 GCA_001625245.1 Calycopis cecrops | reverse complement strand
GCGGGGAGGCAACCGCGGCAGACGTCACCAGCGGGGAGACAACCGCGGTAGACATCACCAGCGGGGAGACAGTTGTGTAGCCACCATAAGGCTAAAACTGCATGTTTACTCCTTTATCGCAGCCAGAAAAATTAATATAATAGCAATATAACTATGCATGTAACAACCAACATAGTTTGCTATCGTGATGTGGGAACTGATAACGTGGTCATCCTTATAATAAATCATTTCACAGTCCATGTCAATTTGAAAATAGTAAGCGTGTGAAATAAAGGTGTTAGGCAATACAGTCATAACTCATAACAATATTGCATGGGCTTGAGACTAAATTATTTGTCAATGTTATTATAATTTTTTCCGCTGTCCGTCTTATTTTGAATTTGATAACCTGTCTCTGTATTAACAATTCTCTGTGATGTATAAGTAAATAAATAAGTTAGGCTCTTTACAAGTATTCACTGTTTGTAAATATAATAACTGTCTGGGCCCTGATGGGGTATTGATCGCCGACAATAACCAAAATATATTTAGAGTAACGATTCTTGTGTCTGACATAAGAATCGTGACGAATCCTACGGCTGACTAGCTGTGCTGGCTCGGCGTAGAATGTTACAATATAGTTGCATTATTATTTTTTACTTTGACCCAAATTTCGTTTCAAGAACCAATTTGCACGACATAAGTACTACGTTCAGTAGTGTGCGACCAACTGAGCTTCCGTCCATGCTTGACTATCGTGATGTATAAGTTCGTTTCGAGCAGACGCAGAACCTGTTCAGGCTGCCAGACAAGAAACAAGAATGTATGTTGTCGTAATATATTCCGTTAGGAATACAATACATACGAACAATCCCTACAGCAGACCTCCAAACGGAATTCGTATGTAAAGCAATAAATAAGAATAAATGATTATGCTGTAATTATTGTCTGTATAATTTTAGGTATTAATTACGTTTAATAAATAAAATTCGTTTTAATTCTTCATAAATTACTGCCTTTTTACAAATTCAAGATATCTTATAAAAGACTGTAGAAGGGAATCAGTATAAATAATTTACGTCATAAATTTATTTAATTTTATTATGTATGTTTAAGTATAGCTGTGAACTTTTGTGTTTAGTAGATATGTCATAATAAGTATCACAACAAGAAAAACTAGTGAACTATTGTGTAAGTGATTGCTCTTAGAGGATTATAATAACATTTGTACCTGATTAATTTTATTTGTGTTGCGTTACTGTAAGTTCAAAGTGTTAAACATTTTTATTTACTCTATGTATTCACTATCCAGGCAGATATTTACATAGGTATTGTTAAACTTATGTAAACAAAGCAATGTAAGTAGTGCTCAAACCTTAAACTTTTAATTTAAATATTGGTCTCAAAATAAGTATTTTAATTTGTGAAAACAATGTAATTAATAATAATTTAAAAATATGTATCCCCAAACATGACATTTTATTAGATTTTTGTTGCAGTGTAATTTGATTATATTTTTTAAACATTATTTCCTTTGACGTTAGTACATTCGTTTTGTTTTATATTCCAATAATTCTAATTATTATATTTTATAATCCTCATTTCTTTTCAATTAGGGGTTTTTTATAAAAGTCTACTTGAGATGATGGAAGCTTAAGAATTGATCTAAGAGAGGTAAATATATTTGTTGTATGATTAATTATTAGTATTATGAAGATTAAACATTTTAAATTATATTAATATTGTCATCTTAATCGCAATCTTGTCTGTGAACTAGGAGATTTTATGAATATTTTTATTTATGTATAATATTTTTTTAAACCAACGTGCCACGAATATTATAATAGGAGTAAAGCAGAGGTAATAAGAGATATTATTTCAAGGACTACCTATATCCTTGTAATAACAGTTAAATAGTAAATAGTTACATTTGATCTCATTGTATAATAACACACGCATTTTTATTACGCTATAATTTATGTATAATATTATATGTAACTTCTTTAATTCGGGTAACATTATTTAGTAACATATTTAATGACACAACAGTGTCACAAACCACAACTGTATAAATATTAATATAAATGTATTATAATACAATTTATTGTATAAATGTTGTGATGGATGCTATTTAGTCATTTGATATTAAAAAAATGTATAACGATTAGCGTACATGTTATGTATGTGTCAAGATATTTTTAACTTTTTAAGCGGAGCAATAATTTAAGCATGTGAATATTTTGGCAAATAAACATATTAAGGTATTAATGTGATTCTTTAATTAACTTCCTAATAGACTAAAACATTAATATATTGCATACAAAAATGATATATTTGTCACAGTCGAATCGTATGAATTGCCGTATTAGATTACGGTAGCCGAGGGTCCAACGATTATCCGACTTGTCGTTGAGAGACGTTCGACGATATGACTAGAGTGCTCGCAAGATGTATGCGCGCGACAGGTGGCGTACTTAATGTTGTCAGTTTAAGTACTGAATTTCACCTTTCACCAATGATGGGAAGTTAGGAATACAACCACAGCGATGGTCGTATGCAACTAAACTTATGTTCTTATAGTTGATACAATTAATAGTACTATTACGTTGTTTAAAACGTTTGCCATAATTTTAATGACGATTGTTCTTTATTCAATCGTAGTGAACGAGGGAGGTACTTATTAGTGATGTACCATAACTATGTATTTTAAATAAATCAGTAAACTAGTTATTACTATTTTAGAAGCTTTATTAGCTTACCATGTATGCTGCGAATCTATAAGTCACTCGCTACTTAAATAAATTACAAAACATACTCTTCTTATTTCTCATCTAGCTACTATTCTAAAACTTAAATTATAATTTGAAAAAGAATGCCGACGTGTCTCTTGCCTGTCTTCCTTATTCAGACAAAAAAAATAAATACAACAAAAAAAGGAGCTATATCGGCGCAGCTATTTACGCATGGTGCCTCGATCAAGAGAAATTGGATTTTCTAAAATAAATATGTAGTAATCTTTCATTAAACAATAAAAAAAAAACGGAAAAGGAAAATTAAAAGTCCTACTAATATACCTAATATTACTATGAAACTAGCGTTTTATAAGGGAAAAAGTAAAACCAAAAAAGAAAATAGAAATTTTATATTTAATCAATTAAAGTATGTACCATTATGATCTATGCATTTTTGCCATTTTATAGGTTTTGGCTGATTCCTTTAATAAAAAAAAATGCCTTCATTATTGTGACGGTGGAGTAGTGTAACGCAACAATCAACGCGCGTTTGTTTGTGTACTTCACTCAATTCGTGCGGTACCCATTTCTCGAGCTTTTTAACTTTTCCAAGTTGTTTTAAGTGAACGAAAACTATCTTATCACTTACACCGAAGCCTGCTGCTAGCTCTGAAGTGGTTTGTGACGGATCCGCTTCCACGATCACCTTCAACTCTTCATTGTCAACAAGGGTCTCCGGCCGGCCACGCGGTTGGTTCTGTAGGTTAAAATTTCCAGAACGAAAACGTTGGAACCAAAAATGTACAGTGCTTTCTTTTACAGTAGCTTGGCCATACACATCATTAATCCTTCGAGCTGTTTCTGCAGCGTTAGTGCCGCGTTTAAACTCGTATTCGTAAATATAGCGATATTTCAAGTTTTCCATTTTGTCAATAAAACGAAAGCAAAGACAAATTTAATGGCGAAAAAACAAATGAATTACGAAATTCAAAACAAGAATAGACGAACATACATTCAAAATAAATTTGAATTTGGAATTCCAAACCTAATCCTAAAAATTTGAAGTCAAAGTGGCCAGTTCATCAAAACGCTAATTTCATAGGTAAGGAGCTATTATTATAAAGGTAAAAGTTTGTTAGAATGTTTGTTACTCTTTCACACAAAAACTACTGAACGGATTTTCATGAAACTTTACAGTAACATAGCTTTCATATCAGAATAACATAATAAGTTAAAATTTTGAATCATGTTTGATGTTCGAAATCCACGCGGGCGAAGCCGCGGGCGGAAGCTAGTCCTCAATAATCTTGTAAGTCTTTTATTGAATGTTTATTAGTTTATGAGAATTTGGTGTAGGAATGGTCTTGTAATGGGTTAATGCCTTCCATTGGAACATCTTCTCTAGAATCTATGCTAGAATCTTCATCAGAGGAATCGGATGTGTCCCCTGTAACATCAATTATAAATTTATCTAACTCTGTATCTATTAGTCTATCTGACTCGAAATATTTTTCCTCTAATTTTTCAACTTGTTGACATACATTGAACCATTCTTCTGAGGTTACAGTTCTAAAAGCCGCCTCGGTAATGGCTTTTATGTCACTAGGAGCTTGAGCAACATTTTTTTCAGCAATGCGCCTCTTCACAGTCGCCCAAATCATTTCTATGGGATTTAAATCGCAATGGTACGGCGGTAAACGCAAAACCTCATGACCATGTTCATTTAATATCTGATCTATTTCGTACTCTGGGTCCCTTTGGTGTCTTTTGATCAGCTCAAACAATTGCGGTTTCGTCCAAAAATCGTCGAATTCTATTTTGTTTTTAGTAAGCCACTCTTGGAGTTCTGCTTTTATATTGCCCATTGTAGGCGTTATGTTTACCTGTGTGCAATGGTATGACGCATTATCCATCACTACAATGCAATTCGACGGAAGGTTAGGCACAATATTATCTTTCATCCATCGTATAAAATTTGAGGAGTTCATGTCATCATGATAGTCACTCGATTTGGATTTAGACTTGAACAGCAGCAGTCCGTTTTCAATAAACCCAGTTTTACTTCCAGCATGGGCTATAATCCATCTTGCACCAACGCTATCAGAAGCAAGAATACCCGGCATTTCCTCAGATTGCCAACATTTTTGAAGATGGTATGAAGCATGTATGTATGTTTCGTCAAGATAAATGGCAGGTCGATTTTCTTCTCGACGATTTTTGCGCAGCCTCATAATATATCTTGCTCTCCATGCAGCTATATCGCTGCGTTCTACCAATACTTTCCGTTTATGTTGGCATTTTTTGTATTTGTAGCCCAGTCTTTAAAATACTTCTCAACGATGTTCTGCCATACTTGAAATCAATATCAGCTTTCAATTCCAACTTAAGTTTATTTATGGTAGGAATCTCCTTCCTCACGACGTAAAACGATTGAATGATATTCCTAATAGCGCATTTATCAAAATCGTATAAATCATCGATTTTCTTTTTGCGGTTCCTTGTTTTTCCCGGGCTAACAATTTTTTAACTCGAAGCTGCTGCAACATTACTCTCTCGATTTATTTGGGTGACAGTCCGTTCAGAAGCCCCTGTAACAAAATAACAACAATGATTACTACGTGTACATAATTAATATTTACGTGATATTAATAATTACTAAAAAAAAGCTAATAGCATATCCAGATAATGAGGGGAGTTTAATTGTTATGGCAGCCTTAATAATTACCTGTCAAATATGCAACGCGGGCTCTGACTTTAGAAAACGGCACCGTTGGCCCGTTATTGTCTCGTTCTTCTTCACAAGCACGTTTGAGTTTTAAGATAATATCTCGACCAGCACTTTTAATCACTTTTGGCATAATGATGGCTATTATTTAAACTCAAAATGAATTAAAACACGGACGTCGACATAAACTCTTCAAACCTGACGTAAACGTCAAGACGGCGGACACGAGTTAGTTCCAATTTCGGCCGCGCGCAAAGTTATCTTGCGCGCACTCTACACGTTTCCTAATCTGTTGGAACTACTGGTTGTCAACCTTTTGTCAATTCGATTCCACCGATCTACATTCGTCCTCTGAGTCTTCGAAGGAATAAAAGTAACAAACAAGCCCACGGCTACAAAATGCATTCATTTTACACCGTAAACTCGCTGCCAACGTGTGGCGTCTCTGCCTGGAGTCCTACGCTACTTATTCGCTGCGCGCACACTGTATGAATAATCGTCGTGACAAAGCTGATATGGCTCCTCTACGAGAAGAATGCTTCAGGAAGCATTAAACATTTTTCATTTAATACGATATTTGCTGGTTACTTTTAATAAATATTGGAATTACTTCCTACTCCTTTCTTCTGATTGAATTAAATTCGTTGCGGGTCCCAAGACAGATTTAGCTTTTACCTCGGGCTCCCTGCGATCATCAAAGGGTCAAGTGTGGTTGCCGCTGTCGATCCTGGCGACACAGGAGTAGCAGCGGTGGGAACGAGTGGTGGGCCAAAGCCCGTTATGGTTACTTTTAAGTGATAACTTCATTTTTTTATAGTATAGGGGGTACAAACTAGCAGTAGGAGCTTTTTGATAACTATTGTTAGAGCCCGTCTTCACGTCGGTGCGGGGCGCGGGGCGAGAGCAGGCATATTTACGGCAGTACGGGGCGCGGGGCAAAAAGAACCGAGCTCACCGCGCCGCGTTCTCTTCTTACGCGGACCGGCACGTCCGACGTACATGCACAACGCACACTCATTATAATGTAAAAGTTTGCAACAAATATTTGTCAAATTAGAACCAGTCGCCTTATTTAAATACCACAACGAGCTATCGAAACAACACCAACTATCGATGGCTACAGATGTTCGCATAGATGGACAGTTGTTGCATTCCTTCCTCCTTCCGTCACCACAAGAAACACACCGCATGAAACGCGACAGCCGCTGCACGCCGTTATCGTGTGAGCGAGAGCTCCCCGGTTGCACCGGCCCAAGTCAGGTGCAATGCACAATGGCACACAACATGGCAAAACCTCTTACAGACGTACTGCTTTGAAAGTGGTGGTCATTTATAAGTTGCCAGGCTTTATTACATTTTTTTTATGGTATGACGGAGCAAACGGGCAGTCCGAGCCATTTTCATGACTTCCGACGCCCATAGACACCCGCACAGACTGTAGAGAGGCGCTGTCCTCCGTTCTCCTTCCACCTCGATGGGCCACCGGCCACACACCGCACGAAACGCGACAGCACAGCTGTCACTTTACGCCGGTCTCGCGTAAGTGAGAGGTTGTGCTAGCTCACTTCGGCTGCATGCAAGCATGCAGTCTGGCACTACCTCTTCTTAAAACGTAGGTAACTTTGCCATAATTCTGTGTTGTTAATCGAACTGTCAACTTGTGACTAGCGATCTATGACGTTTATTACTTTTAATAATTACTATACTATGTTCAACCAACCTATTTCCATACCATGTTCTCCGGGCAACAGACGCCGCATGAACTCTTAGTATTATCAGAACAGTGTGCAGGCGCGTGGCTCAAGAGCCCGCAACAAGCTCTGCGTGAGCGGCTCCCAAGCAAAAAAGAGCGAAAATACCACAATTCTATTAAAGAGTTACCCTAATAGAATTGCGGTATTTTTAAAATTTTATTAGGGAGTCATCCCTATTAGAATTGTGTTACTTTGCCATTTACATAATGGGACACTATAAATCAAACGATTCTCTCTGTATACTTACATAATCACTATGTCCCGCACATTACTTACAGCCTCTGGGGACATCCAAAGGGATAATAAGGCATCTCAACCCCCGCCTTATGTAAATAAAACAACTAAATTAATATGAAATTCAATATTATTTCGTTATGCTTTTTAATAATACAATATATTTGCATACCATACACTATCGGTAGTATATAATTGATGACCAATCATTGAACAATGAAAAATGACATTCATCAATTTTCGTTTAACATTATTTTAATAAATAGCTGTATACAAAAAAAGAAAACAATTATTTACAGAATAAGGCAGTACGGTTACCGCGTAATGCGCCACGTCTTACATTAGCTATACAAGCGGTAGAAATTGGGTTCCGATCGACTTTAATGAACGTCATTTAAACATTTACGCCTCACTTAATCATACTTCGAGTCAATGTAAATAATCACTAATGAGTTAAACATTAAGAGTAAGCACAGATTAGTTTGTGAATTTGTTATCCTTACGTACGGCGTCGGCGGCTGACAACTTGAACGCATTGTTACTTTACGAACCGAAAAACGTATAAAACTAGCAACATTTACTTGTAACTCAGTTACTATTATCATTAATAATTATCTATGCCCTCGACTGCCCCGTGGCAGTCGGCTCAAGTTGTCAAACATCGCCCACGCCCCTCTAATGTTGTTTGAGACACTCTGTAACGCGCCGCGTCTTCTCACTAACACATATGGCATACACTCTCTGGACCCGCTAAGGAACAACGTTCCTGCAATCAAACTTCTTCACATGTGCCTATATATTTATATTGGAAAATTAAACAAACACAACCGAACATATCTACTACTACCTAAATAAAACAAATATCTTGAGAAGTTTATTACACGTTTAAATAATTGTATAATACCTGTTAGGTACCTATTAATAAGGAGAAATAAATAAAATACATAATTCACATGCGAAGAAGGCAAATGAAAAAAAAATATTCTTAGACTGCTCTATTTTTTCATATTCGTTTATTTATAAGTTATAACATAATCTTTGTAATTGATGTATTTTTCATGTACAATAAAAAACGTAGCATAATTAAAATAATAATTTCAACAACTCGAACGAGCGGCACTCGGCGGCCATAAAATCAATACAGACTAAACAATATCAACAACGCTGATCGCTTCAAACACATCTCGCCTATACACAATCCAAACATTAACTACAATTTAAGCCGATGCAAACCTATTAAAGCGACGATTACGTTAAAACACGTTTACCATAAAATTGTGATAAAATCGCTTTAAAGCACTTTATTTAATCATTTCGTGTATGAATGGTCTAAAACAATTAATTCGAGCTCACTGCGCCCACTCGCTCTTGACCGCACCGCCGTACGCACCGTACGTGCGCGAGTGCGGCGCGGCGGCCGAGCCTCGTGTCTACAAACCTAAATAGCACAGATAAAAGTAACATCATCTGCGATCTTCGGGCACGAACACGCACCGTCTGACAAGTGGACGGCCATTACCGACATGCGCTAGCCGATGAGAGTACGCCCTACCGAAGCATTTAAAAATAAAGGCTTGACTCGACTTCCGCCGGCGACTAGATAACGTAATTTAATTTTAATTCAGTTACGCCATCCCAGTTGACTCAACTCGGACGCTTGCCGCGGTGCGCTTATATGACGAGCGCCATATCCTTCTTGCTGGGCAGTTGCACCTTCTTACCCTGCCACAGCGAGTTGTGTATCGTGAACGCGTCTATAGTGACCGTTAGGTGTTTTGTATGCACCTGAGAGAAGCACTTGCTGCCGGAATTGTATCTGAAATGTAAAATTCTTATTATATCACAATTTTCTGGTTTGTCTGGTATTCTGGAGAATAATTTTGATAAAGTATTCTTTTACAAAATATTTTTATTTGATTACACCCATAACTTTAGTTATATTTACGTAGAGGAACATTATATAGATATTCATATTTACGAGGACTATATTTCCTAGTAGGTACATAGAACATAAAAATAATATGCTATCGTATATTTAAGTATTTTACAATCCCGACTTTTCAGAAGCTCAACAGCAACCAAGGTCACGGGTCCACCGGGGTCTAATCCATTAAAATAGTTTTACTACAATGTGTAAATGTAACATTCGCGTAAACTTATGAAATCATTGAGAATAAACAGGAGAACTCACTTGAAGAACTTGTCGAACATGCGATCGTTGACGCTCTTGGGTCCCGTGCCGTACAGCTTGGTGACCGAGTCCGTGTCGGGGCAGTAGCTGTACAGCGCTCGGAACTGGCAGCCCGCGTCCCGGAACAGCACGAGGAAGTGCTTGCTCTCCGAGCGAGCGATCTCCTCCAGCACGCGCCGCTTGGCCTCTGCGTTCACGGCGCCGGGGAACACGCAGTACTCCACTGCGTTCAACATTATCCCGCGGTTCGACTTTGTAGCCGGCTGCTTGTACAGCCGGGGGCCTGCAATGGATGGCTAATTGAAAACAGATGAACATCGCCTCGCCTCACAATCTTTCTACTCTAAATACTCTTGTTAAAGCCTCTTAGTTGAAACAGGACGAGATCGTGTAGTCTCAAAATCAAAACCAATTCTACTTTTTCACATTACTCTCACTAAAGCTTTTTTGCAATTGACACGCGACGAATTTCCTTAAAATCAAAACCAATTCTTCTTTTAAATAATAACAAATATGATCTTAAATAATACTCCTTGTATTGCATTTCGAATAGTCGTAACCAGATGGTGCCATTTAATAGAAATAATATTTTTGTAACGTGTGTTGTATAAACTATACAGTTTTACTGGTAGGCAGTGTAATATCGAATGTGAAATTGTTAAGAGCAACACTAGTATTTGGATTTTGTCTTCAACTAAATATTTCTGACCTACATATAACTGTTCTGTATATATCTTTCTATAAATTAATATTGTACAGAAGACTAATTCGAATTGGCGGGGTGTCACGAAGCTACTGCCTAACTACAATATTGCTTTTGTCACACGAAACGATACTAATTTTACCAACTAACATATTTTGCGAAAATCTTACATGTAATGTACGTGATGTAGAACCATAAATACTTGTACATACATAATATACTTTACCATACAGTGAGCAACTTAACAATTTTAGATTAAATTATAACAATTAAAGACTACTAGTAATATAAGATTACTAATAAGTATTACTCATACATTATTTAGCTTGACTTTATATGCTGCAGAATACGATATAAAACAAATTCGCGTCAAAAGACATCGCGAATTTATCAAAGTTCTACAGTGCGATAGTTGTAAATAAATAAATAAACAATACAGTCGAAAATATAATTTATAATTGAAGAACATGATGTAGTTTTTATGACTTACATTCAAAGCCAAATGGCATTAGAAGTGATGATGGGAGATGACGTGTTACTGGTGATTGTTATGATGCTGCACATTTACATTTTAGTGAGGAAGCCAAGGCAGACGCAAAAACGGTTTGTTAAACAAATGCTTTAAACGAAAATCTCAACACACCATGCCTTAAACATTAGCATAATATTACTGTGTCGGCATGACCTCGCCTGGATCTGCGTGGACTCAAACGTGAACTAACTACCTATAATTAACGTATTTAAATAAACCTTTACGTCGTTCTCGAAAGCTCGCTTATAAAACACATAATACACAATATAATTAATTATACGTGTAATCTTTAAATTTTAAAATATATTATTTTTACTTTCCAAATTTATCAATTTAAATTATAATAAAATGAATAATATTCATTTAAGATTAGGATAGATTTAGAAATATTTCATATAAATAATGTCTAATTAGTAAATATCATTAAGTTAATTGTTAGTAACGGATACTTACCGGAGTAGTCCATGATGGAGGAGTGAGTGGAGGACACGTCGGAGTTGTCGTCGTGGTGCGCGGCGCGGCGCTTGCCGATGCCCCCGGGCAGCGCCCCCGGCAGGGC
>LUGF01040697.1:64921-79098 GCA_001625245.1 Calycopis cecrops | reverse complement strand
GAGGGGCTCACCTCGCGACGTCTTGCACGAGCCGCGCCGCCCCAGCGGGCCGCTCGACGCGCTGCTCGGAGACATGCCGCCGCGCTCGTCCACTGGAGAATCTACCGACACGACCGACATACTACATGCAATCAAATGCAACTGCATTCATTTCATACGATATTTTAGTATATGATGTACAGTTATGGCTGTTCGATGATAAATCCCGTCAAATTCAATTTCAAATGATTGAATGATATCATAAACAGTATCTTATACTCGTATTTATGCATATAGATATACAAGATGCCCACATGCTGGTGAAATTATTAAGATAATGTCAAAGAGAGAGACAATCTACATGCCTTTAATGCAATGTCAACGGGATATAGTATGTATTACGTCCTATGTTTCATGCTTCTATCTCAACTGTATAGTTGACGAAAAACTAAATAGGTACTCACTTTAATCAGATATTTAAAATTTACATTCATATTATACCTTAAATTTTAAAATGGCGCATGGTTTATGCAATCATATAAAGTTCTCAGAAAAATAATATTTTGTGCGTTTATTTCAGCTTTGCTTAATATAGTAATGTAAGGTAAAAATTGTTTAATGTATAAATTGGCGGTCAAAGAGTTTTTGTAATATAGTGCTTGTATTATGTGTGTACTATTTCATTAACTTTTAAAACATTATGGTAGGTATTATATTCGTCGGAAATAATAAATTAAATTCATTATGTCAAGAATAAATTAAATTTATTATGTCACTTGTTAATTATATTAAATATATTAATTAAACTGCGTTTACACCTCCGTTTATTTTAAGCTAAAGGAAAATAATTGCTAAATTAACAATAAGCCATAGCATAATTTGTTAAAATTAAATGTTATTAAGTTTCATTCGTCAGTAAATTTAGTCTTTGTGCTACTTCTTCCACACAATAATCATAACTAAAAGTTACATATAATGTAGGTACTATATTATATACCCTATAAATTTCATTTCATAAATATTCTTTTACTAGCTGCGCCGCGGGCTTTTACCTGCGTAAATTTCGATCGCGTGGAAAATAGAAAATCATCCCATAGCATCCCATAGGAACATTTTTTGAGGATAAAACTATCCCATATGTTAATCCAAGTTACCCAGTTAAGTTGTGTGTGTCAAATTTCATGAAAATCGGTTCAGCAGTTTCTGCGTGAAGGATTAACAAACAAAAAAACATACAAACTTTTGCATTTATAATATAAATAGTATTAAAGATTTATTCTAGTAAATTGATATTCCTAAGCCTGAAACATTGGGAATTATGCAAACTCGCATCATATTATGTCACTTTTGAGAATTATGAAAAATATGAAAACTAAACTTTTATCTTTACATTTTGCTTTCATCCGTAAAATGTTATTACAGGTATCCAATGTACGAAGTTATCACTAAATAGTACTGTAACCAAAACACAAATTTATAGCAAGTTAAGTAGCAAAAAAATATAAAAAAAATAGTTCGCCTACAACCAAAAAGTACCTACAAAAACACATTATAGCATGCCGAAATTAAGTACACACAATACAAACTAATTAAATGGTTTCGCTTTTTCTGTTTGATGTTTTTTCAAATATAGTTCTGTTATGTATAATTTAAATTTTTTTTACTGGAATAAATTGTGGAATTAATTTTTATCTACTATTACATCTGACTGTTTTGTTGTTATTTAGAGGCTATGGTTACACGAAACAATCGATCTAATACAACATATACAGGGTTATTTTCTGGTCACCAGTCAAATTTTAAAATAAGGAAGCTAAGATCATTCCGAAGGTGTGTTTTAAATTTTATCGTCTAATTGTAATATTTTGTTAAATAAAAATCGATTTGAAATGGTCCTTAAAAATACAACGACGATCATGGTTCATACGCGAAATGTATCGACTTCAAGGTCAGTGACGCCAGCCGAGCGACACTCGCAAGTCATATGCCACGCGGTGACAAAGAAATATGGTTTTTAACATGGGACAAAGTATTTTTTTTTATTCTTTTTTATTTCATAAATCGAATGTATTACTGATTCTGAACCAAACCTGAAAATTTGCCCGGTGACCATAACATAACCCTGTATTTAGTATATAAAGCTAAAGGTTGATAAAGTACATGCACATTGTACATGTAACATATCCGAAAAAGCAGTTGGCTGGGGATACTTAAAATCGATAGAAGACACGTTTAGAATATTTGTCTGTTTATTTGAACGCTTATAACGTGAAAATAGCAGAAGTTATTTTGAAGTACATGTCTTTACTAATCTGTCGAGAAACTCCCGGGCCGGGCAAAAAAAAAATGAATTGTTCTCTTGGGATATATTTTACGCGGATGAAAGGTGGCAGAACTAGTTTTGAATAAACATCAAATTCCAAAATCGTAGGAGTTTATTTCGGCTGTCCTCCACCCGCGCCGGAGCTGTAAAGGTGTGTACTCACCGCGGTAGAGGCCGGCCCTCTCGGCGAGGTTGTCCTGCGAGCCGCGGTAGTAGTCGCGGCGCATGGTGCCTACAACACCGCACACAGTCAGTGCAGCAACACAACATCGATTATTACAATCCTTTTATACATTTGTGGTACAGGTATGCACAAGTAAATTACGTTCCCTTCTTTTCTTTTTCGTGAATACTCTTTCTTCTTATTATTACCGTTATCAAATTATTTTTCAGTTTTTAAATAATTATTATTAAAGACTAATAAAGCTATTTAGGCTATATTATTTTAACCATACTATACAACTATGCTATAAAAACACTATTTTAAAATTATAGTATTTTCTCTTTAAATCTTTTTGATGAAAAAATATTAGTGCTCTCAAACACTTATATTTTATATGGGAATATACCAAAAACGTATAAAAAGATTTTAATGTTGTGCTCTGTAAAACATTTAAAAAACACTTTTAACCATTGAATAACGATCCTTTAAAAATCAATAAAAAGATTTTTATGACAACTCATTAAAAGAGTTTTACAGAACACAGCATATTATAATAGCTAGTAATAAAAAATATAATACAAAAAATAACATTAGCTGTAACTGTGCAGGGAAGGGGTAAAACCATACAAAAATTTGGCAAAATAATTGCGACTCAAAAGCATTTTTCCATGTAAATTCATTTTAAAGTGTAATAAACATATCTCAGTTAGTAAATTTAAAATGAAACATGTTCGATGGCGACATGCAAATCGCTTGGCACGCCCACTAAACCTTAAGGAAGCGCAGCTGTAAGTTCAACACTTTAAATTAGTGGCGTTATATATTAAAGATTACCTTTGCTCTTTATAAGCAAAAAGTAGCCATTGCCGATTTTAGTGCAAACAATGAAATTAAGTTATTTTTACCACGTAAATATATGGTACATATACTTTATGTACATTTTATTTATTAGACCTTTCTTTTTTAATTTAAGCAGTTTATTGAAACAATTAATACAGAAATGTTTATCTAACGAATTTAGATTTTTAAAATAAGACATTTTAACAATTTGTCTGCTTCTTCCTTTGTTTGACTTTCTGGTTTCTTAATGGCGGCACGCCGGTTGCGTGCGTGTATCTGTGTTATGTGTGTGTTAGTGTTGCGTGTTTACCGGTGAGGTTGGTAGAGGAGGGCTGCTTGGAGCCGAGCATCCCCTCAGCGGCCTGCAGCGCTCCGCTGTCCACGTGGATGGTCTTCGGCCGCGCGCGCGCCGGCTGCTTGCCGCGCAGCCGCGCCGTGCCGCCGCCGCCCCCTCCCCCGCCGCCCCCACGGAGTGACTCCATGTATTCAGACTTGTCAACCACCTTGCCCTGGAATTTTGTTGTTCATAAATTAACTCTCTGATTAAGAATTATTGTTGCATTGTTTAGTGATTTTATCTTTTAGAATTATTCTATTGCATTGTTTATATTGCATCATTTAATTATTTATTTTGTATTTTATGGCGACTATTAGAAAAGCAATCTTGAAGTTAAGGCTCAAGTCAATTCAGGTACAAGTTATAAAATTTATCTCAATCTGGCTAGAGCTAATTACGTAGTATTAAAAGTGCGCGGTAACGAGGAGATAATTTTAGTTAATACGCGTACGGTACGCATTATAAATGGGGTTTAGAATATTATACCTAAACCTAAAATACTTTCCACTTCAAAAAAGTTTAATATAATAACAAAAACTAGTTTATTAAAACATCTCGATTCAAGTTCTAGTATGTTAATGAATACCTATTGTGAGTGAACATGGATATCCATCATGAGCGTGGTGCGTATTATGCGTGTCCACGTGTGTGTTTGTTTGCGTGCCCGTATGAATGTGTGTGTGAGCGCGTATTCTCATAGTCCGTATTAGCTGTGGCGTAACTATACCGCTCCTACCGTGGTAAATTAATTATCGGATGGGCAACATTAAGAAGATATTTTTTTTTTGCTAAATGTGTAATGATAAATGTTGAGAGTTGGGATTCTCCTCTGACCGGTGGTCCCTTCCTGCTGGGGACCCGTGGCATTTTGGCGACTGGTCACGCTGTCGTTACGCCACTGCGTATTAGTAAGGTGGGCGGTTACCTCCCGTTCCGCCTCCTCGAGCGCCTTCTTGAGCTTGTACTGGTGCAGGATGGCGTCCCGGCGGCGCGCCTGCTCGAGCTTGCGCGCCGCCTTCACCTCCGCGGCCGCAGAGTCGCGCGCTCGACGCGCCGCCGCCGCCGCCTCCGCGCGCGCCTTGGCCTCGTCCTGCCGCTGCCGCCGCTGCAGCGACAGCATCATTATGCGCTCCTTCTTGCGCTCCATTTCCTCCGCTGAGTTCTGGAAATGTATCCAACAATATAAACCACGAATCACGTGTCTTACGAATTGGACTTGCCTACTCTTCCTTCTTAACACTTTTCATTATACTATTAACTTTTTGATGATAAATGAATATATTATTAATTAACAAATGAATTCAGATGTTTAAATTATATTTATATCCTGCTATCCTAATAATAAGCTAAAGTATCATTGTACAGTATGTTTTGTTTATTTTTTTCCGAAAAAAATTTTGATCCGATTAAGATGTAATAGCCTAAAGTATTTTTATGTTATTTGAGATAACACAAATCTGTAATAACATAAACACACCTTTTATGCACAAATAAAAAATAATGGTTCCCTTGGTTTTACATTTTACGTAGGTGCAACCGTGCGGTACGACTAGTATGTAACAAACAACTTACCGGGTCGGGGTTCATTTCGCCGATGACTAGTGCAGCGGGCTCGGCGCTGCTGACTCGCTGCGGACGCTCTCTGGGTGGCGTTTCTCTTCTGTCGGAAACGTCATCAGATCGCACCGCGTCTCTCGCTCCGCGGTGCACCGCGAACTGCTCGGGCTGCAGCCTCTCCTCCCACGCGCTCTCATCGGGACTCCGTTCCGGGCTCTGGTACTCGCTTCGCTCCTTCCGCGGCGACATGCGCTTCGCCCGCAGCGGCGGCTTCGGTCGTTTCGGTTGGTCGTTGTCGAAGGATATGTAGAAGCCTTTCTCGTTCTGCTCGCTTTCATCCTCGAGCTGCTGGAATGAGTTCCTACTGAGCGACGGCCTCGTCGGCGAGGGTATCCGATATGTCCTAGTGCCCGAGGAGATGTTCAGTCTGTTTATGCCCTGTCGGAGCGCGTCGTCCTCGGCGTTGCCGATGAAGGAGATGTTCTGGGGTTCCATGTCGTCGGGTGTCGGCGTAGGCGCGGGCGCAGGGCTGTGCAACTGGTGCAGGCTGACGGGCGGCTCGCGGCGCACCTCCGGCAGAGAGCCCTGGCGCTGGGGCGTCTTGGACCGCCGCGGACTCGACAGCGGAGGCGATTGAGACACGTATTGGTTGGGGTTTATCACAGTGTAGCTTAAATGGTTTTGCGAATCTCGCGCGTTCTCGGTACCGTTCTGGTATCGATCGGAGTTGTAGTGCACTTGGAACGGTTGGTTCGTTCTGTCGTGAAGGACGAACCCTTGGGGATTCCAATTTCGTTCAGAAGGTTGGGGCGAGGGCGACTTCCATGTTCTCTGCGGCTCGGGCGTCGACTGTTGGTACGGTTGCTGGTTGTTCGGTTGGTGAAGCTGTAATTGTAGTTATTTACATGTTTATGGCAATGATACTTAAAAGACACGTTCTACAAAAAGTTAAGTGAAAAGCAAATGTGCCCGAATAGCATTACCGCTGTTGCGAAAGCCCAACTTTTTCGCTTAGTGTAACCGTTAGCTTTTAACCGTTAGCGTAACAGTAAGGGGCGCGTAAAGAGCTGCGTCGCCAGTAAGAGTGCGGGCCTACCTGCCAACCTCGCAGCTCCGCGTTCTCTTGCTGTTGTTGCGCGTGCTGTGCCCAAGTCTTCCGCTGCGGCTGCGCCGGACTGTCGTGCAAATAGAACTGCTGCCGTCCGTACTCTTGCTCGATATCTCTATACTGGTACTGGTAGTTCGTCGGGTTCTGTATGTTCTGCTGCGTGTTCTCAAACACCTGGTTCTGATAGAAGTCGCGAGGAATGTGCGGTGAGGAGCCGAACGTGTTGAGCGGTTGCCGCGACACATTGTGCTGTGAGCTGAATTGGCTGTGCTGCAATTTAGTGTGGGGTTTAGCATTGGTGCGATGTTTATGTAACGATTATACAAGTTGCGACAGGCTGGTCTTATACAATATAAACAATTTAAAAGTTAAATTATTACTTGTGATGCTATAATTTGATTTACAGGTTTAACGATAAGCGTTTTGTCACATTATTGTAAAGCGGAGCCCGCAACCCACGTGTTTACGTTGTCGCTTGACTATTGAGCGATACTCACCAATTGTGGAATGTTTGGTTGGTATTGCTGTGGAAAAGGCGATTGTGGTACTTGTGACGGGGGTTGAAACAGTTGTTTCGCTTGTTGCTGCTGCTGCAGCTGTTGTTGTTGCTGTTGCAACTGCTGCTGTAGCTGCAGCTGCTGCTGTTGCAGTTGTTGCTGCAGCTGCTGTTGCTGTTGTTGCTGCTGCTGCTGGTGGTGTTGCTGCTGCTGTTGCTGCAACTGGCTCTGTTGACTAGCTAGCCTCGCGATGTCGCTCTGTATATCCTGCAGACTGGAGTTCATTCTGTAATTATCAGGTACTTTGGTGACGATAGCGTTATCGTATGATGCATCTCTAGTGATAGGACACACCGCATTCGATTATTTTTAACGTTACTTCGTTAAATACGTGTTATTTATTGTTTTTCTAAGGTATATTTAAGTATACTGTACACAATTATAAATATAAAATTATAATTTAAAACTTACTTGGCAATAGACTGCTGATACTGATCCATAGCAACGTTGTCAGCGACTTGATTCGCAGTCTCCAAATCCTAAATATTCACAATTTATCTATTAAAACATTTATTTGTTCTTATACCATTACCTAATATAATATCGGAGATGTTTAAGTTCGTTAATTAACATCATGCAGATGATATTTAATTCAGTTATTTCTACGATTGTGTGGTACGTGCCATTTATATACGTCTCATGCAACAGAATTAGAATACTCAAACACATACAAATGACCAAATGCAATGAATTTTATGAGATTATACATGATATTATCATCTTCATGTTAAATTGATATTTGAAGATAAACTACTATATAGTGAATGACTATATACAAGATTCCTAAGAAGTACCTACTCTATTATAACATACCTTTTTTAAATAGATGATGGTTCTTATTTACATCAAGTATATTCTTTCGTCGAGTTTACATGCCATATGTAATATCACGCCTTTATATATCTAAATAAACTATTTAAGATTGAACCTGACAAATCTAATTGCTATTAAGCATATTAAGATGTATGTATATTTCGTAATACATTGATCCGTTTATGAAACAACATAAGATGAATGTTCTATGGAAATAATATTGTCAAAAAAAGTCGATAACAATCTATATCATATTTCAACAACTGAGCTTTGTTGAACATTGTGATGTCCTTATGCTACAGTTCGTTCCATTCTAAATGAGACAATGTTTAAGTGGAGATATGTATAAAATGTCATTGCATTAGGTCAAGACACATAATACTCACCACTTGAGAGTCAGCCGGGCCGTCGTCGGCGGGTGTGCGCGCGCCCTTGCCCTGTAACAGTGTAACGTGCAACCACCACCCGAGCGACGAACAAAGGCACGCGAACGCGAATGCGCTCGCTCGCGCGAACACTCGCGTGTGCGTGCGTGACTCATGCGCAACACGATGTGCCTACTTCCTAAGCCACGTGTTCATACTATACTAATGAAAAAAATAAGAGCTCAAAAATATTTATTTTGTAATTTTTCAAAGTGATCTGTATAAAATATAAATCGTCATCTTTATTTGTATAATTTATTTATTTATTTCAATTATCTTTATTTCTATTTAACACAAATAGGAGGTCTGTATCTGGGGATGAATGTATTCTTTTTAGTATTCAAGTGTTTAAATATTTGAAATGCTAAAGATATACACAAGTAAGAGTTAACGAAGAAATAAAACAAGGCGTACTTTTACATAATCTTCATTTGATTTATTGTCCAGAAATTGTGAAAAATAGATATGCGTATGTCGGCTACATTTGCTACATATATTGAATTTATTAAATATGAACACGTGGCAACTGCTATGTGTGAAGTGATTTAAGGTACAGGAGTAACAAATTTATTTTACAATATTATTTATTAGTTGATAAAATAATTATTAAAAATTTGGAATACGGAAATTAAAAACAAAACTATAAGCTGTATCATCGAGAATACAAGTACATAATAACATACATAATTAAGAAATGTGGATATGGTCAAAGTATGAGAATATTACAAAAATATTATGGAAAAAATAATTGGTTATAAAAAAATGTTTTGTGTATTGCACGAAAACTACATTGTGAAGCCGATTTTATTTTTACACCTATGCCATCTTTGACTAAATTGATACCTATTTGTGTTAAAAAATAAGTCCGGGATGATACGCAATCTACGCTAAATTGCGGTATAAAATGGAAGCGTTGGAAGCATGTGAACAGGACGGATGTATTCAAAGTACAGTAATAAAATAACACTCTAAACTATTGAGGTAGGGACCAGGCACTCACCAAAGAGGCCAACTGGTATTGCAAAAATGTGTCCTAATGAAATAGAAACATATTTTAATTTTGACGACTGTTAGTATTGTAATTTAACTTGTGGTATAGTAGACTGGTTTAGTAATTATTTGTGTATTTAGTTAGACATAAAATAAAATTAGCACACACAATACTAGCTAACTACCACACAAATCCCAATACCGCATCGCACCATCGCAATATTTGTCTCAACTACATAGTCAAATGACAAACATATATTATTTTACAGTACAAAGGTACAATGGACTCGTTTCGAACTAAACAACAGGCACTATTGTCTTCTTTCAAATTTCAAAATCATTTACTACTAATATTTATTCTACGTCATATCTACATAATTAAATTACTGTCGGAGTATTTATATAAATTTCATGTATTTAAATACATTTTTGCTACTAATGAACCCGCAATTTTCGTGTTTACGCATGCCAGATGTTGGTCAAAATTAACCAGACCCAGTCTCTAGGCATAAAAAGTTATAACTTCACGCCAGTATTATGTGAGCAAGAAATGTAAAAGTATTGAAATGGAAAGAGAACTATCTCTAGCTATCAACGATGACCCTAGGTATTCCTAAATGCCAGCCGAAATAGGTTGGGGCTTCTGCCCTGGTGACATTCTGACAAAGTTCAAGTCGCAGTGGCGACGGTATGATATACCACTCAATGTTGAAAGTAAGAGAAAACGTCTCCAACCCACGGCGACATGACATAAGTAAAGACGAAGTGAGAGAGACACGTAGACATTGGCGGTGGCGTGTCATGTCACCTTATATAGAGTGAGAGGGACGTACACTGGCGGCGGCGCGTCATGTCATTTTATGTAGAAGGAGACAGAAAGACGCGCACTGGCGGCCACAGGACAGAGATGGTTGGTTGGGCGGGGAGTTACTCACCCTGGTGACGGCCTGCAGGAAGGCCTGCTGGCCGAGTTGCTGGCGCTGGCGGTTGGCGGCGAGCTCAACGCGCCGCTTGTCCAGCTCAATGCGGCGCCGCTTCTCCTCTAGCTTCAGGCGAATGTTGTTGAGCTGCGCCGCCATGGCCTGCCCGCCGCCCGTCCCGCTCCCCAGCGTACCGTCGTCGCCGTCTGCGATACAAATAAAGGAAATACTTTTAGGAGTGTGTAAAATGGGCTTGTACGTACATGTTTTTTTTTTTATGATATAGGGGGGCAAACGAGCAGCCGGAGCCATTTTCATGACTACCGACGCCCACAAACATCCGCATAGAGGCTATACAGATGCGCTGCCCTCCTTTCTCCTCCCACTTCCATGGGCCACCGGCTACTTACACACCGCACGAAACGCGACAGCACAGCTGTCACTTCACGCCGGTTCACATGTGTTACTAAGTGCCTTTTGTCTACAATATAATATTCTCTTTCCAACAATAACACTTAAAATGACAATGTCGTTTATGAAACGTACGATACGTTTGATTAAGGTAAGTTTTATCGATTTTCGTAATTTATGGAAGTGAAAACTTCTTTAGCGGAGTTATGGCAGGGAAAATATTATTAATTCGCGTTAGCAACGTGCTATATGACAGAAAAGTAGAGCTACGTTAACTCGTAACAGCTGCGAACTGTCAGAGCCATTTTTTCATGACTACCTACGCCCATAAACATCCCCGCATAGAGTAAGAGGTAGTGCCACGTTGCATGCTTGCATGCAGCCGAATTGGGCCGGCACGACCGGGGAGGTACCTCTCTCTTACACGAGACTGGCGTGAAGTGACAGCTGTGCTGTCGCGTTTCGTGCGGTGTGTAAGTAGCCGGTGGTCCACGGAGGTGGGAGGAGAAAGGGGGGCAGCGCATCTGTAGTCTATGCAGATGTCTATGGGCGTCGGTAGTCATGAAAATGGCTACAACTGCTCGTTTGTCCTCCTATACCATAAAAAAAAAAAAGAGAAACAGATGCGTTGCGATGATGATGATGAAAGAGGTTCCTCCTCCCATCTCCATGGGCCACCTTACTCCTACTGACACACCGCAGGAAAATGCGACAGCCTCTCGCTTACACGAGACACAGATCTCGTGTAAGCGAGAGGCACCTCCCTGTAGAGAGATCGTGCCGTCCCAATTCGGCTACATGCATGTATGCAGCGTGACACTACCTCTTCGACCTCACGTGCTTTAACAGAATTTGAACTCACTGGGCTGGTTCTCCTGCTGCATGAGTTGCTGCCACGTGGTTGTGTTTGCGGGCGGCGTGCTGAAGGATGTCTTCCGCCTCTCCGAGCCCAGCGTGGGCTCGCCGTCGCTCAGGTGGAACGGACCTAACCCGACATCCAACAGGTACATAAAGTACACCATACTAAATTTGGGTACTTAGACTACTACGTCCGTACATGCAGCTAAATTAGCGCTTAGAGCGAATCCCAGCTCCTGATATGACCACACAAAGGTGTACAGCAACAGGTCATTCGCGAAATTTCTAGAACGTTCGTTTTACGCAGATGTTACACTTAAAACTACTATAAAGGGTTTTATCGCGGTATATATACGTACTTTTAATACCGCTTCAGTGGCTTTACAGCAAAAATATCGCGATAAAACCGTTAAAATAGTTTTAGTACAACAATTCGATACTTGCCAGGGGCACTATGCTCTAGGCGATAAAGAAGCCTTCTGTCTTTACAAACGGTTAATAAATATATTAAAAATGGTATACACTAAATGTATTTAATATTACAAACATAATATGGTGTCACAAAGTATTATCCATATTTCTTTAAGTCTTCGATCTAATCTGACTTTTACGTTTTATTTAAAACTTAGCAAATTGGAATATAAATCAATTTAAGGCAAATTAAAATTAACAGAACGCGAATTATAAAAAGTGCTTTTTGTGCTCTTAAAAACATGACAAGTTACCGACTCAGTACAGGCATAAGCAATTTTAATATAACACAGTACGATTTTAAATACCAAATGTGACTCAAATTTTAAAGCCTGTTTTTGTTCAACATATAAAGCATAATATACCGATGGTAAATGAAATGCATTAAATATCTTTTCACATACAAAACTAAAGCTGTTGATAATTTTGAATCATAAAAATAAAGCTTAATGTAATTTTGAATTGGGAATATGTGGTCTAATATAAGCGCTACACACACTAGTACCAAGTTTAACACAATATAGTTGTAATATTTACTCAATTTTCTGCATTAAAATACATTTAAATTTTATATTTCTTTTTATTTTAGATTATAGTTATAAAGCAATTTTTTACGATATATATTTATATTACTGATTTATGTTGCTTATTAACACGCCTACCAATCAAATTTAGAAGTCATTTTTATAACAGTACATAGTACTTATGATCAATACTTAATAACAATGTAATTATAATTAATAAAAAGAGCAAATATTTATTGATAGCCTTCTTAAAACAAAAACGAATAATTGTAAACCTATTTAGATGATATCATTAGGTGTATCTCGGTCACTTATAACTTATTTATTTCTTATTTTTTATGTCTACTGGCTTTCTAAGCATATCTTTTATTAGTATGCACTATACTATATATTATAATAATTTTCGGATTTACATCAGTACACCTGAAAATTACCAGGCGGTAATTTCTAAATTTGTTTTGTAGGGACAAACAAACAACAAAACAAATTTTTAATATCATCATAATTCAATGTCAAAACATTATATCACTTAGTAAAACAGAAGGAAACATAAAATAGTGCACGTACTCTGGTCCCCGTTGCTCCTGACCTTGCCCCGGTCAGCGAAGCTTGTTCGGGAGGCGTCGCCGTCGGGCGCGTCGCGCTCGCAAGGCGGCCCGTCCCCGCTCCCGCCTCCGCGGCGCACGAGCTCCGCCCCCGATGGCTGCCTCTCGAGCGGATAGTCCGACCCGTTGTGGTAGTCGCCGTGGAACAGCTGGATCGAGCCGCGGATGTCCTGCCGCGACGAGCGGAGCGGCGGGTTGTAGTCTAGGGGACCTGGACCGAAACATTTGACATTACAGCCCATATAAATATGTAATTGTTACTGTGCGATTGCATATGGTACCGCATAAAATGTTTTATCTTTTCAGACAAGGCCGGTGTGTGTCTAAATCTAATCTGTAAAAAAGTACTCGTATTATGCTGTCGCATTCGTGCGGTTTGTGAGTTTCTAGCGGCCCATAGGAAGCCAGGCAAAAGGAAAGCAACGCATTTGCATAGCAATTATGCGAATGTATGCGGGCGTCGGTAGTTATCAAAAGGCTCTGATTAGTAGTTTGGTCCTAATACTGTAAATAGAATCCGCATATGAAGAGTACACGCAGAGGACTTGTCCTTCTTCGTTCTTTCATTCATCTTTTATATTGCAGGAGTTTAAAGTCAATTTTCTGGAAAATTGTATTAATACTAACTAGTAATGGAACTATTATGATACAATAATAAATGTCCATTTCTAGTTTTCAGTCATCGACAATTTTGTAATGAATATCATTATCTTTACGAACGAATATACGAAAATCTAGTTACCAGAGGGAGCAGAAATTTTTCTCGCCGTCTGCAGTGTTGCCAGTTCTTTTTCAGGATTTCTACCAGCAAAATGTAATCGGTCCTGTAAATATAAATAGAAATATATTTACAATCAAATAAAACAGATAACACAAAACCAATAGAAATTAGAAGTTCATTTATATCAATATAATATTTCAGTAGCTTAGCTGGATTATTTATTTATGGATTTATGGATCTATGTATAATATAATGTATTTATAATATCCATCCTTCTTCAGAAAATCCCATTTAACTACTTCAATGAATCGGCAAAGTTATTATCAGACCTTTCTCTATATTTTATGTTATGTTAAGTTTAACTTTTATCGGCCCCAAATTTGTAAATTTTTAAATGTCTTATAAATCATAAGCTAAATTACAATATTCTGTATCATCAACATCGGCGTGTTGCGGCCTGTTTTGGAAGATCCTGGCACCACGTGTGCGTCTATAAGAATTGTTACGCACCTGCGAGCCGCCGAAGTTCTCGACAGTGAGCTGGCTGTCGTCGGAGACGGACCCGCGGCGCGAGC